>WOUI01000011.1:0-196349 GCA_012184565.1 Aspergillus floridensis
CAAGTCCCCCCACGCCGCCCCCCCCCGGGACTCCACACTACTACACTACTATGGTCTTACTGGGTAGGAGGAGTGCTCCCTGGTGAATTTCCCCCCCCCCCCCCCCCCCAGCGAATCGGCAGTATGTATGCCAGCGCAATCAAGGCTTATCTTATCCGTGATTTGGGGTCCGTGCTGCAGCTCCGAGGTCCGATTTCTCGGGCTACAAATACGTACCAACGGTACAAAATTACAAATACCTTTTATCGCACCCACTCCATCCCTCCCGTCAGCTGAGGTATCCCTCCCCAACTCCCCAACTCCACAACTCCACCACCCCATTTCCACCATGCGCAGCACTCTATTGACCCTGCCGCTGCTCCTGAGCACCGCTCAGTCCGCACTCGGTGCGTCAAGCTCTTTCAGCAGCAGCCAGCAGATCCTCGAATCCACCAACCAAGCCCCCTACAGCCATGACGACACCATCTTCGTCCTCGACGAAGACCGCGTCCACGCCGCCCTCCGCGAGCACCCCGACGACCCGGTCGCCGCCTTTCTGGCATTGAGCCCGGACAGCGCCGACTTCCTCGCCCAGCCCCGGCTGCTGCACGTCCGCGGAGAGTCCCGGCCGCAGTGGATGACCGAGGGCGACAAGCTGCTGCTGCGGCAGAAGGGGAAGAAGTTCATGGACCTTACTGAGCATGAGGATTTCTACGCGGAGCAGGTGCATGCTCTCGCAGGTTCGGCGAGTGAGTATCACCTTTCTTAGTGGGGAGGGTCGATCTAACTTGCGGGGGTACCAGACCTGCCGGACCTGACGCACCAGCGCTACGTCCGTCCCCTGTTCGATCAGGTCGAGAAGGCGCACATGGAATACGTGCTGCGGCACATGACCAGCTACTACAACCGGTACTACGGGGGTATCCATGGCGAGATGAGCTCGCAGTGGCTCTACCAGCACATCGCCAAGGTTCGTACCCTGCCACAGGACTCGGCAAGCGGGGCTTGACGATAGACGACGAACTAACCTGTCCCGAGATCGTCGACGAATCCCCCTTCCGCACCCACATCTCCCTGGAGTACTTCACCCACGCCTTCCCCCAGTCCTCCATCATCGCGCGCTTCGAGCCCAAGGTCCGCAACTTCTCCCTCCCGCTGACCATCATCGGCGCCCACCAAGACTCGGCCAACTACCTGTTCCCACTGCTGCCTGCGCCCGGCGCCGACGACGACTGCTCGGGCACCGTCAGCATCCTCGAGGCGTTCCGCGTGCTGGCTGCGAGCGGATACACGCCCAAGAACGGGCCCGTGGAGTTCCACTGGTACGCGGCGGAGGAGGGGGGACTGCTGGGGAGCCAGGCCGTTGCGCGGTACAAGAAGGAGGAGGGGGCGCGGATCGGGGCGATGTTGGAGTTTGTATGTAGCCCTCCCTTCTGGTGATCATCTCGATCTTACTGACCTGGCAGGACATGACGGCGTTCATCGCGCACAACTCGACCGAGGAGATCGGGTTCATCGCGACGGAGGCCGATGCGGCGCTGACGAACTGGACGGTCAACCTGAGTCGCGAGTATATCTCGATTCCGACGGAGGTGTATGATTTGGGCGCGTACGTTTTCCACTGTCTTGAAAGGTGTTTTGGATTCTAATTCGAGGTGGATAGCGGTGCCGGGTCGGACTACATGTCCTTCACGCAGCTCAACTACCCGTCGGCCTTTGCGTCGGAGGGCAACCCCCTGGCCGGCGGGAAGATGCCGGGGAACTGCGATCCGTATATCCATGGCGTCAATGATACGATGGACGTGGACGATGAGACGGGGTATTTCTCGATTGACGTGAGTGTTTTCCCGTTCTTGGTCGTGCACATTACTAATAATGCCATTCGGAAAAGCACATGGCTCGCTTCAGTGAATTGGCGATCGCCTTTGCCGTGGAACAGGGTGGTTGGGATAATAAGTGGCGGTAGTCGGATTGGTTTGGTATATGTATCAACTGTCGGTGTACATAAGCCTGGGTCGCCGAGTCACATAGATATTGAGAAGTATGCGTTCACTACAAGAATTAATTCCTCGTGATCCCGGAAGGGCCAACCCCGCTTGATCTTCTCGAGTTCGTCCGGACTGCCTCCTTCGGAGAACTCCGCTTTGAGTGAATCATTTTGCTTGACAGCGTGGTCCTGTTCCTCGGTGCTGACCCATCCATCTTCTGAGATTCCGGAATTCGAGTTCAAGGAGAAATGTACCGTACATAACCCCCTATCCAGTTCAAGTTCTGCACGTTGCCCATAACAGAACATGTAATCCGCGATGGGCCCGATGCAGTAGATTTCGGAGTCTCCATCCTCCGTCGGGGGTTCCGGGCTGATACAGTCGACCCTGCAGATGCTTAGGGATGTCTCGTTTGAAATAGAGGCTGTCAACCGAAGAAAAGGGTATTTCAAGCAGTTTTTTTTTTTTTCTCGATACCGACTATACCTGTGACCAACGCGTATCCGCACCAATTCCCGGCGCGTGCTCCATGGTGATATACTCGACTCCAACGTCATTTTCGCTGGTTGAAGACCATCCATAGACTTCTATTTCAGACATGGATGAGCTGCAAGTAGGGGCTTGCTTCACAGACTGAGGCCATCAGAAAAAAAAAATCGCTCCCCCGTAGATAGTAGGGACAAGTCGACGGACGATCAGCCCCCTCAGAACCGTGACTCTTTGCATGCCGGCTGGGAAAGGCGTGGGGCATGAACGGGAAAGAGACGAAGGATGCAGGAGAAGCACGCTACTTGACAGTATGTATTATCACCTCTGCTCGGTTTGTCATCTCGATAGACCATCCAACTGCCACGGTACCCTACAAGACCACCAGGTACCGTACATCGATATCTGCAACCGTGCGGTGAGATTCTACCATTCCAACTTGGGGTCCATGTACGTACCAACCTTGAGCGGCACAGAACAAAAGAACACTATGAGTATCCGCGGGCAATTTGCTGGCAATCAACCCCAAGCCTGGCGCCATCGATCAATCAATCGCTGGGATTGCTTTTTTTTTTTTCGCGTACAGCAGCTGCCCGACTGTGAGACTTTGTAGGTGCGGGACAACTACAGGATAACACTAAGGATGTCGGTAAAGTATCCTTGCTGTAGTTTGGATTTTGATGTGGTTGGTGCATGTGCTATCTGGTCATCTTAACTCTTGATTTGATTTATCTCTGCAGTGATATCAGACTTCCCTTTTTAGGCTGTGATTATCAACACAAACAGTCGCAGTACACACACAGTTTCCCCCTATAGCCAGCCCTAATGACCCTCCGCCAAACTCAATCCCCCTTACCCCCCATCCACCCCCCCACCCCCGATCAAAGAAAACTAAGAACACTCCACAAACCCATCATAGCTACTCGCCCCGGTGTGGGTAATCACCCCGGCCAACTGATCATTGGAGTTAAAGATCACTCGATCGGCACCCGGCGACCCCCCCGTGTACACCTTAAAGCTGCTCAGGATCGGGTACTCGTAGTAGGTGCCGGACACGCCGAACGCGAACCCCTCGTCGTCGCGGTAGACGTGCGGGTAGTCGTCGATCGTGTCGCCGGACTCGTGCAGCGACCACCCCTTCGCTTGGGCCGCGCTGACGTCGCTTGCCCAGTAGCAGGTGCTGCCGCAGGTGTAGGCGCAGGATTCTTCGGCTTTGGGCTCGGGGGCGGGGGCCGGGGCGGCCAGAATCAGCGAGGTGGTGAGGAGGAGGGGGAGGAGGAGGATTGTCTTTTGTGGGGGCTGTTGTTAGTGGTTTGGGTGAGGGGGGGATGGGGTGATGGGGTGATGGGGTGATGGGGGCTTACCTTGATAGCGGACATTTTGGTAACTTTGGGTTTTTTTTGGATTGGATCGGGCTGGGAATAAACTCTGAGGTGGTTTGAGCTGGGTCAGGTTGGGTTGCAGTGAGCTGAGTCGAGAATCTCAGGCCTATTTATCCCTTCCCCTTGGAAGCTGGAAGTCTATCTACCCAGACAGCAAGTCAACGGACTCCTCCGATCCCCGTCATGATAGTCAAGTCTAATGCATGAAGCTCCGAGTGAGGTGACATCGGTGCCATTGGAGCTGCAGCTACAGTGCATTGCAGTCGATATTGTCTTTAGGGGATGGGCCAAGCAAAGCAGACCACTGGTTGATTAGGGTTCGACTGTGTATCGGGTTTCTTCAGGGACTTCCGACGGAGATCCCGGGTGCCCCGGGGACGGGGACTCACACCCAATCATTTGAGTAGATAGCGGCATGTGGCGGCACGGGAGGCGCCGATCTGTACCCTGATTTTTAGTATCTTTCACTTTCAGGGTCAGGAGTACTATACTCACTTCAGGTTGTATCGTGCGTTGCTTGTCGCACGTTGGCTTTTGTGGTTGATTTGGTTTGGTGGTTGATGTGGTGTTGTGTTGTGAGTAGGGGGTGAAGGTGGGTTATAATGCTGCTGCTACTGCTGCTACTGCGGCTACTGCATCAATCAGCTAACTCGCCCTCGTCACGGGTAAGGACTTCTCCGATCTGCTGGGATGTGCTTTCAGGTTGTTGTTGGTTATTATCAGGAGGAAATTACCTTGAATCTTTTGTTGACTTTGTATAAAATAAGGGCTTGGCGGGAGTCAATGGGCTTGGGTCTTTTCTTCAAGAACCGAATGGGATATGTTCTTTGCTGGGCATGTACAGCCTCAGATTAGACGTCATTCGCTGCGGTATAAATATCGAGTTCCGGTCTTTCAGACTCATAGTATCAATTCTCATCTCCTTCACCTGTCCGTAAAGACTCAACAGACTACACTACAACGTGCATCACCTACCGTACAGTCCGCAAACTGCAACCGCAACCTAACTCAACCTTCCTAATAACAGCAGAATGAGTACGCTCCTCATCTCCGCCTGGATGTGCCAGTACCTCCACCAGCTAACGCAGAACAGCGGCCTAACGGACTACTCCACCACCGCGAAGGACCTGTACCAGACCTTCCGGGAGCTGGTCTACGACCGCCGGGGCTACCTGCATGTCGAAGAAGTCGCCCGCAACTCCTGTGAGGATTCATCGACCTACACCCTGTACATCGGACACCTGCGCCAGGCCGCCCTCCAGCTCCTCGACCTCGGCGGGAAGCTGGCCGCGCTGGACGCCTCCGCCGCGGCCGCCACACAGTCCCTGAGCACCACCACCTCCACCCCGCTCTCCACCGCCGACGTCCTCGACGCCATTCAGATCTCCCAAAACGTCGAGACCGCGCGCTGGCACCTCCGTGACCAGATCCGGCGGACGTTCGACACCGCGCGGTGGTGGCTGCACGACCTGGGGGCGGTCATCACCGACGAGCTCGAGGACGAGAAACTTCCCCTGCCGCTGTGGCAGCAGATCGCAGACAAGCGGTTCCACGCGGAGGTGTACCGGGGGTTTGCGGCGCAGTTAGAGGCGTGGTTTGCTGCGCGGCAGGAGCGCCAACAGCAGCAGCAGGGTAACCCTAGCTCCCCTCACTCTCCTCGCAGGGAGTTCAAACCAGCCCTCACCCCGCTCCACCACCGCCTCATCCGCCTCAACATCAAACGAAGACACTACATCCTCGCGCTACAACAGCACTCCTCGGACGTGTACACCGTCGACCAGCTCCACGCCTTTCAGAAGCGAGGCGTGCACTTCCCCGCTCCGCCGCACGCCGACGCCGTGATTCACGGGTACTGGACGGAGCCGCCGCCCTCCACCTCCACCTCTCCCCAAGAACCAGAAACAGGAACCTTCCAATGCCCCTACTGCCTCACCCCCGTCCCCACCTCCTTACTCGAAGACAAATCCTCCTGGCGCAGCCACCTCGCCTCCGACCTCCGCCACCTCACCTGTCTTCACCCGGCCTGCGAATCCCAAGAAGCCGAGGGGTTTATCACGGTGCAAGGCTGGGTGGAGCACCTCGCAACGGGCCGGAATATCGGCGAGGAGTATGATTCCTTCTTCGATGCTGCATCAACCACCAAAACCAAAAATGCTGCTGGGGCTGGGGCGGGAACTGTGGCTGCAACACCCCCCCAAAAGACGGGGAGGGTTCCGCATACGGGGGTTCCGGATACATGTCCGATTTGCCTGTGGCGGCCTGGTGATGATGGGCGCGATGGTGGTGAGGAGGCAATGCTCGTGCATCTGGAACTCGAATTGAGGTTCTTTGCGTTGTTGGCGATTCCCTGGGCAGCGGAAAAGCCGTATGAGCTTTTTGCGGAGGGGGCGTGGGAGGATTGGGTTGAGGGACAGGTTGTGTTAGGGGCAGGTTGTGAATGAGTGGGTGGAGTTGGGCTTGTTGGAGGATCGGGGGGAGGGGAAGGGGGAGGCTTTGGGGAGGCCTTTGGAGAGGGCGGCGATGGGGGTTGATTGACAGATTAGCTCAACCCCCTTTCTTTCTCTTGTGAATGGGGTGAGCAAGTTGTACTTGAGTCTTTGTTTTTGGAATTTGAAAATCTTTATGAAAATGGGTGGGGTTTGTTTTTTTTTTTTTTTTTTTTTTTTTTTCTTTTGAAGTTGATTTGAATAGTAGAGTACTCGTAAGGCGGGTAAGAGGGAGGGGTGAATAGCCCCTTGTTCATTGGTATATCTGCATTTGTGTATACACATAGAGGGGCAGTAGTTCTTGAGTGGACGAATGCGCAACCAGGCCAAGACGTTTTTTGGATATTGGCTGACCCTGGTTGAGCGCACTGTCCCAGAGAATGTCATTGAGTGGATGCTCTATGTAAGTCAGGCAGTTGTGCTGCTTGTGATGAACAAGAGATTATCGTCGGGCTGCGTCACGCGGCTGGAGTCTGTTATCAGAGAACAGACAACACTCGAGTTTATCTTAACTGCAGATAGTACTCGATGCTGTCAGATTGACGGCTGCTGAAGGGAAACAGAGAAAAATACCATCCGCTCATGATTAAGGTATCTCTATTTGTGCACAGCTTCTCCCGCGCTATACTTCACACTCTATATAATCATCCAGCCAACTCCGGCCAATACTTCTTCACTATCGTCTTCTTGTTCACCTTGCCCATGGCATTGCGCTCAATCGCATCCACCAGCTTCAGCACCGTCGGCACCTTGTACGCCGCCATCTCCTGCTTGAGCTGCGCGCGCAGACTGCCCAATTCCAGCGGCTCGGTCTATGTATTGATGTCAGTGGTCCTGTACTTCTGGACAGGTCAATGCTTGTAGGGAAAGCTCACCCCAGCTCGTTGCTTCACCACCGCCGCCACCCGCTGGCCCCATTCCTCGTCGGCCAGCCCCACGACGGCCACTTCTTGAATCGCGTCCAGCCCCAGCATCTTCCGCTCCACCTCCAGCGCCGAGATCTTGTACCCGCCGGACTTGATCAGATCCACCGACGCCCGGCCCTGGATGTAGTACGCGCCCTGCGCGTCCCGCCGGGCGACATCGCCTGTCTTGAACCACCCGTCCTCGGTGAACTCCTTGGCGGTCGCTTCGGGCCGTCGCCAGTACTCGCGGAACACATTGTCGCCGCTGATCTCGATCATCCCGTCCTCGTCCACGCCCTCGATGATCCGCCCGGTCTCCTTCTCCGTCAGCCGCGCCCGCACCCCGGGCAGGGGCCACCCGACGCTGCCGTCGATGCGCTGCTCGACTGGCAAGCCGCAGCTGATGCCCATGCCGATCTCCGTCATGCCGTAGCGCTCGAGCAGCACCTGGCCGCCGGTGCATGCGGCGAACTTCTTCTTGATGGGCGTCGGCAGCGCCGCGGACCCGCTGACTACCAGCCGCAGGGCCTGGGCGCCCGCGCGCGCCGCCGCCTCCTGCGGGGTGCCGCGAAGGCGGGCCTCGAAGTCGTCCACCAGCCGCGAGTAGATGGTCGGCACGGCGAAGAACATCGTTGACCCGCCCTCGGCCCACCGGCGCCAGATCGTCGCCGGGTCGAACTTCGGGTGCATCTCCACCGTCGCGCCCGCCAGCAGCGACGCTGCCAGCCCGTTGATGATTCCGTGCACGTGGTGCAGCGGCAGCACGTGGATGAGCCGGTCCGCCGGCGTGTACTGCCACGCTTCCACCAGGCTGCGCAACTGGAAGGTGATGTTCTTGTGCGTGGTCACGCATCCCTTCGGGTTGGCAGTCGTGCCGGAGGTGTAGATCATCAAGGCTCGGCGGGTCAGGGCCCATTGTTCGGGCTGGAGAGGGAAGAAGGCCGGCATGGCGAACGAGGCGAGTTCGAGTTCCGATTTCTGTTGGAATGGGGTGAGGTGCATGAACGGGATCGTGCTGCTACTGCTGCTGAGCCCCTGCAGCAAAGCGTCTTGTGTTCCGGCAAAGGTGGGATGCAGAATGATCAATGAGGGGTCCGAGTCCCCGATCGTGTACAGGAGCTCTTTCACGGGGTGGGAGGTACCTTTTCGCAGAAATGGTTAGCAGTCCCAACCCACAAGTCTATTCCATCTACCCCGGACAAGAACCTACACAGTGGCACGCACACGCCCCCCGCCGCCCAGACGGCCCATTGTGTCACAACGTAATCATAGCCATTAGGCACCAGGAACGCGATCCGACGCTCCGCCAGATCCCCGGTCTCCGTGAGCGCAAGGGTCTCCAGCAGACGCTGCTTCAACGCGGCCGTATCGGCCAGCAGCTGGCGGTAGGTGAAATGTTGGCCCTTGGTGGCATCGTCGACGGCGATGTGGTCGGGGCGTGTCTGCGCATGCTCCTTGGCCGCGCAAAAGAGGGGCAGCTCAGGTAGCGCTGCCAGTGCTGAGGAGCTTTTTTTTTTCAAAGGGATGTGAGCCGGATAGGTGCGTTGCCCGTGGAGGAGGGAAGTATGTGTCTGTCTGTATCTTACCTCGACTGCGATGAGGATGTCTGGTCCTGTACTACTTCTGCGGTGAGGCCCATCTTGGCAACTGACAACGAAGGGGAGTGAGAACAGAAGAAGAGATAGTGTCTAGAATCCAGACAAGCGCGCGCGTGTGTATGGAAGAGAAAGAAAGACAGAAGAAAAAATAACAAGAATCAGCGATGCAGCCACTGTTTCCCCCGCTTTTTCCCTCCATTGCTCGTTATGGATCGGCCACCTGCATGCTGCTTCGGGGGGGTTCATCCCTCGCTCGGCACTACTTCTGGACGCCGATGGCCTCCTCGGCTTCGGGCGGCAGCCGGGCGTGTCTTCCTCTTACGTACTGCACTTCTCATAGAGAGGGAAAAAAAAGTGTCGAATGGAAATTGCTGAGATTCACTACGGTGGCTGATCGGTAGCTTTTCAGCTCATACTCTGTAGATTCTCGACCCAAACTCTGTTTTGTGACCTTGGATTGAATAAATAGCACAGGACTGGGTATACATGGCTGACAGTGACGGCAGACCGGTGCCTGAGGACGCAGTTTCCACTCCGATAAGAGCAAAACCGTCGACGCACTTCCCAGTCTCGGGCTTATTCCCCTGGCCGAAGTCGGCCCGGGTGAAGACAATTCCGCCACTCAACGTGGTTAATCAGTAAGATGTAGAGCGCATAGTGTCTGGTATAAATTAAGGGATGAAGCAGATCTGGGCTGACATATAGTTGCATGCATCTAAAGTTACAGTTCAAAGCAACAAGCTTGCACAGAGCTGAATTGTACATAACGAGCCTCCCGAGGCTGGGTAGTAAAAATAGAAATATAGACAAGCGTTCGCAGAGTAACAAAAACCCTACAATTCAAACACCCCCAATTTCAAATGACTGGCGACGCGGCCGCCGCAGCTTCAGCCAAGCCCGAAATCAACGACTCCGAGCGCGTCATCTGCGGCCGTTCGGCTGAATCCTCCACCTCCAGCCCCTTGGCAACCAGGTCGGTGAAGTCGACTCCAACCTCGGTCAGCAGGTTGGCATATTCGTGCACGATATCAAGACATTTCTGGTACACGGTGGTCCCCCGCTGCACACTGCTCAGCTGCCGCGTGAGGAGCGCATTGAAGCCGTCGAGGTGATGCTTGGCCCAGCGGATGCTGGCACTGGACATGGCCGGCGGGAAGCATTGCTGATAAATGCTGATGGTGTTTTTGATCAAAGTGAAGTAGACGTAGGAAATCTGGAAGATATACATCGGGAGGTCACCCTCGAAGACACAGGCTCTGTAGCACGTCAGTTCGGCTCATTACGATGGGTGATGGGTGCAGAGAAAGAAACCCACCTGATCCGCTTGGATATGATATCAGTTCGCGCCTTAAGATAAGCCTCCCTGGCTTGGTCCTCGAAGCCCAAGCGCATCAGCCACGTGGACTTGGTCTTGGTCGCTTGAGGGAAGGAGGGAGTGTCCACCAGAGCACGCAGCAATACCTCGGCCAGGGCGGCCGCGCGCTCATCCACCTTGGTTGTGATCACGTCCTGCGCGACTGCATTGCCCTTTAATCCCCGGGCAAGTTTGCGCAACCGCTCGATGTGGCCCACAGCATCCTCGAACCGCTGCAGAGCAATATCAATGTCTAGCTCGTCAATCTGGCCCTCCACCCACCGCAGGTTTTGTTGCTTGCCGTCTACATCGATGCGCACCTCAGGCTTGTCTCGCCCACCATCCATACTAACCGGTCGATCCGGCTGGGGAGAGTACGAGGCGTGGCGATAGCCTATTACCTCCGGGACGGCTTTGCCGGCGGCCTCGGTTTCCGACCGGAGGTTGCGTCGGAGATCCTCGACCGTCTTTCGAAAGGTGGCCAGTAGGTCACTCTTGGCTGAGCTGTCCCGCTTGTCATGCCGGTAGGTGAAAGGTTTGCCTCCGACACGCACGCTGATGGCGTTGGTGATGCCCCGGTCTTCAGCATCCTCGCGCGCAACCCCCGCGCCGAGATTAGCTCCGAGATCGATCATATCCACATCCTGAAGGGGCCAACATTCCTCTGCCACCAACTTTGTAGGCACGGGACCACGATGACTACTCTGATCCACGCGCTTGCGTTTCTTGGCCGCCACCAGCAGGTGATCGTTCAGCAGCACGATGTGCACCGGGCGCCGCGGCTTCCACGTGGCCGAATCCAGCTCGACCCAGTGTCCACTCTCCATCACAATGTGCCGGCCCGGTACCACCGGCAAGAACTTTTGCGATCCTTCGACGGTCTTCCACAACGTCTGCAGCTGCACGTTCCACATGCTCTCAAGATTTGCGACCGAGCTGCGGTTGGCGTGACGCTTGGACAGTCGTTCATCGGGCATGGGCGACATAGGGTTAGGGGTGGTGCCGACTGTAGTTTGACCGAGCGTGGTTGTCAGCTCCGCCATCAGGGTGCGCAGGGTGCGCATTTCCCCTTTGAGCTTTTCCGCTTCTTTACTGATCTTGATGAATTGGGTCCGGTTTTGGTATACATTCTGCTGGAGGTCGGTGGATGTTCGGTTCTTGACTTTTCGTAGACTGCGCTGGTATTCCTCAATCTCTTCCTCCGATGCGTTCGCAAGCAGGTTGGCCACATCTAGATCCAAAGTCAGCGTCCAAGAAGCCGGCTGGGTTGGAGACAAAGCCACGCCAACTCACATTTATCGACGGGCAAACTGGGATCCCGCAGCGCATCCAAATCCACCTTTGGCGGACCCGACGATTCGGTGGAGGGTCGGCGACTCGTCTCGGGCGGGCTCAATCCTCCATACGTGGCCGGGAGCGGAGGTAGGCCGGGCACTGGCGGCACACCATCAAAGTCAGGGATTTGGTTGAACCGGGTCGAGTATCGTCGCTTGACGAGATCGGAGGTCGCATCTTTGTTGGCAGAGCTGGCAGTGGTCCCATGTACGGGGACGGCGGGCTTGCTGACAGCGGAAGCGCTGGTCGAAGTGCTGGGACTGGGGCTGGTGGTATTAGGCGGAAGAGGGCCGGAGATGGGCTTCGGAGCACTAATCTGGGGTCGAGGGCGGCGGGATTTGCTGCGAAGGGTCAAGCCACGGCTTTCCATGGTGACGTAGCAGGAGAGAGGGTGAGAGGAGGGGCAAGGGGGAAGAGGAGAAGATTGAACCTGCAATCGACCGGGGGTGGTGTTAGAGAGGGAAGAATAATAGAGGGGAACGAGACGACGACGAACGACGGCCGATGATGATGATGATCAACTCCAGGCACGAAGGCCGAAGCGGGAGGGTAAGTCCGAGGCGGAGGAATGATATTCCCGGCAAAATCATTCCCCAATTGAGCCATTCGCATCTCGTCGTCATCTCCAACTCTCTCCCTTCGAGTCGTCTCGCTACATCTCCATCCCCCGCTGCTGTTTTCGTTTTCGCTGTCTCTCCCCGGTCATCACCGTCTTCTCCATACCCACCTACATCATGAGAACCTCCACTTTGGTGGCCGCCACCGCCGGCACGATCATTACCGGTCTTCTGGGTAAGACTCAGTTACGCCATGCTATATATGGCTTGCTTAACGTGCGTGTTGCTAACTCGTTCTTGGCACCTGTTTAGCCTACGCCGTCTACTTCGATCACAAGCGCCAGACCGACCCCGAGTTCCGTCGCGCCCTCAAGCGGAACAACCGCCGCATGGCCCGTGTTGAGAAGGAGGAAGCCGAGGCCCAGGGCGCCATGCAGCGCGAGTCCATCAAGGCCGCCGTGCAGCAAGCCAAGGATGAGGGCTTCCCTACGGACTTGGAGGAGAAGGAGGCCTACTTCATGGGTCAGGTCGCTCGCGGCGAGTCCCTCTGTGCTGAAGGTATGTGTCTTCCGCGGTGATTCGACCTCCGCGCCCTTTCTCCGCAATCTTCCGGCGATATAGATACCAACCTTGGAGCAGAACCCGTTGAGGCCGCTTTGTGCTTCTACAAGGCCTTGAAGGTCTACCCCCAGCCTAAGGACCTCATCTCTATCTACGACAAGACGGTTCCCAAGGAGGTCCTGGAGATCCTGGCTGAGATGGTCGCCATGGATGCCGGCCTCCAGCTCGGCTCCTTCACGGCAGAGAGCTCCGGCCCGGAGAGCCACGGTGTGGAGTAAATTCGTCCGCCGTGATCAATTCTCTTTGTCCTTAACTCTTTCCTTCTCCCTCCGTCCGCATTCTGCCTCGACCCTGAACCTCTGATCTGGAACGGGCGTCGCTACTGTGGTGACCTCCAGTCTATGCAGGGTCCGTGACGGATCTGTCTAAACATCCTCTTTGATCCCGCTTTCCCTCTCCGCTACTCGTGTAATTTCCTAGGTCGTTCATGTGTTCTGCTTGCCTTTATTTTTTTTTATTCCTTTTATCCTTTCCCCCTGTATATTTGCATTGGGTCTTGAGTGTCGATGAGACGGACATCTCTTGGTAATGCTCGGCGCCATCATGACTTGTGTGGGTTGATGCTGATGATTTTTTCTGCTTTTTCCGTGATTTCCTTGCTCCGGCTATTTGTTCTCTGCTGGGGCGTGTATTCTTAGAAGCGAGCAGTGGTCCTCTTTATTGCTGTGAGACGGGGTCATCGGGAAGAAAACGGGTGATAGTTGATATAAAAGATGATTAAAAGTATAACTATACTAAGGGATGAAAGGTCCAAGTTATCTGCGACCGTTGCGTGAATGCAAGAATGAATGAATGACGGGGGGGCCGCTCACTCCGCCGATGATCCTTTGTTTCATGAATCACGGACCTCGAAGTGCGTAATGGATAAGCAGCGCAATAATTCGCAGCTCGTGCCAGGGTCGATCGTCGGTGCCGCTTGTCTCGCCCCAGTGCCGGTCAGGCCAATGAGGGTGGAACGCGAGGTTGACCAGGTCCACTGCCAATTTGCGCGATGGATTTACCGTGATTAAACCACCGGAAACCACTGGTTAGCAGTACTTATTAGTGGAGGAGAGAATGGCCAGGGATGGGTTCAAGTCTTGCTGCCCGGCCCCCCCTTCCCTTCCCTGACCTTGGAAGGTTGGCTGTACTTAATCATGCTCGCTTTCCCTGCTTTTTTTTCCCCCCTCCTAAGCCGATTCTCCAAGCGTTAGCCTGAATCCCCTTCGCTGCTTCCCTCTTCCTTCCCCTTCTTCGTCATTCGTTTCTTTTCCGTTGGTTAAGTCCTTCGTTCACTCGTTCTGAGATTATCGCTCGCTGCATTCGGTGCTAGACATCGACCTAGAATTGTGTTGTTGCTGTTGCAATTTGCGCATATTTGAATATCATCATCATCAGCTTCATCTTCTTCTATAGAACAGGAAGGAAGAGAGAAAACAAAAAGAAAAGAAAAGATGGTTCCCGTGGGTGCCCCCCTTTTCAGGCAACAAACCATCCTATACTTCCTCATGATCGTGATCATCATGATCATCCCAGCCAAGATCAACAGTTAACCCTGCCTTAGACTTACGCTCGTCTACTCGTCACTGCGTGTGCGTTGGCTACCACCGCCAATGCTGTCACCCCCCTTGTTGTCAAAGGCACCGATTTTGTCAACAGCAAGACTGGTGACCGCTTCCAGATCCTGGGTGTCGAGTAAGCAAGCCCCCGCCGTCCAGTTCGCCCTGGTCATGCCATTACCACAGGAACAGAATCACTGATAGTCGACATTTGTACACAGCTACCAGCCTGGTGGTTCCTCTGGCTTCAGCACGACCGAGGATCCCCTCAGCCAGCCCGACGCCTGTCTTCGTGATGCCGCCCTGATGCAGAGCCTTGGTGTCAACACTATCCGTGTTTACAACTTGTCGCCCACCATCGATCACAGCAAGTGTGCTTCCATCTTCAATGGTGCCGGTATCTACATGATCTTGGATGTTAACTCCCCGCTGTCCGGCGGCTCTCTTGATCGGACCGACCCGTCTGGCACCTACAACGCCGTGTACTTTGAGCAAGTCTTCGGTGTCATCGAGGCCTTCAAGGACTTCCCCAACACCCTTGCCTTCTTTGCGGGCAATGAGGTCATCAACCAGGACAGTGTCTACGAGGCCCCTGCCTACGTTCGGGTACGTTATCTGCCTTGCGCTCATGCCAACTGCCAACATAGCTAAAATCCGACGTTTTTCCAGGCTGTCACCCGCGACATGAAGGACTACATCGCTAAGAACGCCAACCGGACCATCCCCGTTGGTTACTCTGCTGCGGACGTGCGCCCCATCCTCGTTGACACCCTCAACTACCTGTCTTGCGACCTCAAGAACTCGACCAGCTCCCAGGCCGACCTGTTCGGTCTCAACTCCTACTCCTGGTGCGGAGACTCCACCTACACGGAGAGTGGCTACGACGTGCTCGTCGAGGACTTCTCCAACTCTTCGCTGCCCGTCTTCTTCTCCGAGTACGGCTGTAACCTGGTGACGCCCCGCACGTTCTCCGAGGTCGCGACCCTCTACGGCAAGGAGATGTCCGCCGTCTTCTCGGGCGGTCTGGTCTACGAGTGGACGCAGGAGGCGAACAACTACGGTCTCGTCGCCGTCAACAGCAGCGACACCATCTCCCTGCTGACCGACTACGATAACCTGAAGACCCAATACGGCAAGCTGGATATGACCAGCATCGAGTCCTCCAACGCGACCCAGACCTCCCAGGAGGCCGTCACCTGCGACTCGGCGCTGATCAGCACCAGCACCTTCCTCAACTCTTGGGACCTGCCCAGCCGCCCCACCAAAGTCGACGACTGGATCAGCAACGGCTTCACCAACGCCACCGTCGGCAAGCTCGTCACCGTCTCGTCGACCGCGATCCCCCAGACCGTCTACTCCTCCAGCGGCGGCAAGCTCTCGAGCATCAAGTACACCGTCCTGGCCGACGACGCGTCCAACGTCCCCAACAACGAGACCTCTACCACGACCAGCAGCAACTCGTCCAGCTCGTCCAGCTCGTCCAGCACCTCCAGCTCGTCCAGCAGCTCGAGCTCCTCCAGCTCCCACGAGAGCGGTGCCGCCACCGCCGCCGCTCAGATGTCCGCCTCCGTCCTCGGTCTTCTGAGCGGAGTCACCTTGTTCGCCGCTTTCTTGCTGTGAACACATCCACCACACATTATATAGAATCTTAGATTATATATTTGCCTTCAGTGCGCCGATGTTCTTATTTCATCGGCTCGCTCATCCTTTTGATTGATTTACATGATGACCAATCTTTTGTTCCCGGCGAACGTGTTCTTAATTCCGCAGGGGGCCTCACCCTGACCCCGGTTTGGTCGGTGGGCGTGGAGACGAATTTCATGTACAAAGTACGACAGGTCTGGTCTGTTCTTGTTCCACATCCCCCCTTTTTTTTTTAAAAAAGCCCCGGGAGCCAGGGCCATGGGCCTGGCATAGATGGTAAGGGAGACACGGGAATATGATGTCTTTGGTTGGTTGCTTGCTTGCTTTGGTTGCCCTGCTTTATGCTACGAGTATATCGATATCGTCTAATCCATCTGCTGTATATACCACACTTTTCCCTTTCAGACTGCATTCTTAGGTTGCTTCTGCTTTTTATCACTATGTATATGTTTATCAAGGTCATTATGATACCGGTAGTTTGACAAAGACCTGGCACTTACTATGAAGTGTGCTATGTGCGAGTCTCAGTCCAGAGTGATGCACAGCATATTCAGTCTTCCCACTCTTTTGTGTAAATTCGCTTGTATTATGCACGTGTAGATCCATCCATTCAATATATGAATCACAAGTTACAATAGTCCCGGAAGCACGTCTAGAAACCAAACCCTGCGAGTTTAAACAAGGCACAGAAAGCGCATCGTAGGTACAGCACCACAACAACCACGAATATTACCACACAGGGGGAGAACCGCCCTGCAGACATAATTCCAGAAAGATATGAAACAAACACCTAGAAGAAATACACAGCACGCATCATAGCACAAGAATACTTCTATAATAGATCCGAAACACTCGGATCAAACGGCGCGCCCCTTGCCTTTATCCCTGCCGGACGAGGGCGGAGGCGGCGGCGGGGTAGCCGACCACGGGACGAGGGCGGGGAATTGCTCCGGCTGGGTCTGGGACTGGGACTGGGACTGCGACTGGGATTGGCTCTCCGCCTCGGCGAGACTCAGCTGGATCGCGAATTCCAGGTCGTCGATCTCCTGCTGGCGACTGCTCTCGGGCAGGACCGGGGAGGTCGAGGCTGGTTGAGGAGACGGGGAAGTGGAATAGGGGGTTGGGTCGAACGCAGCCGGGCCGAGATCGTGCTTGGGGAGCGGAGGCTGGTCCAGGAGACTGAGACGGATGGCCTCGGCGATCTCGGGGTCAAGGTTCTCGTCCTCGTCTAGAGGGTCTTCGTACGGGGAGGAGGCGGAGGAGAGCTCGTCCGGCGCGAAGGAGCTGTCGTTTGGACCGATGGTGTCGCTTGGAGAGGTGCTGACGGCGGAGCTGGCGCTGGGAAATGCGCCGGGTAAAGCAATATCGCTACCACCCCGCTTGACCGCCTCACTGGAGAAGGATTCTTCGCTGAGGAGCTGGGCGTATGCGAGCAATTGGTCTTCGCTCACGTCGGGCCCCAGGAGATCCACGCCGAAGCGCTGGCTTAGATGCGCCCGTTCCTTCTCGTCGGCGATTCTCTGGCGCTCCATTTCCACCCGTTCGTCCTGGATGTAGTCATTCAATGCGCCACGACCGCTGTTGTTAAAACGCTGGCCACCATCCGCAGCGCCGTTGCTGCCTCGTAGTCCGCGACGCAGTCGTCGTTTGCTGGACTTGTACTGGTCGGCAGCAGAGGCGCTATAAGACCAGTAGCGCAGATGAGTGCCTAGCGCGACCATGCCACGCAGCACAGTAGGATCCGTGTCGAGGCAGATGGCGCCGGTAGCGTAATAGTTGTTTCCAATTCCATGCATGGACGCCTCGGCTTGAACGAGACGGCGACGAGCGCGCGAGGAGAACCGTGAGTTGATGGTCCGAATAGGCCGGGTTGAGGATGCCAGAGGATCCCAGGCCTGAACGAGGCCGTCGTTGCCTCCATGCACCAAGTACAGCGATGTCAATGCTACGCTGGACACCTGCGGCGACTCAGTCTGGATGACGCGGATAGGCTCGATGTCCTTGATGATCTCGGGGTTTCTCGAGGCCGGAGATCGGACGTCCCAGATGAACACCATTCCTGTAGTGGTTCCCACAGCCATGTACCTTCCGCGTTGACCCGGTACATCGGTGTCTGATGTGGCCTGCTTGAGGTGTGGTAATGGAGACGACATAGCAGACGAGAACGCGGAACTACCAGACATGCCAATCAGCGGATCCTCATCCGCCGTCAACAAGGCATAAGTCGACCGGTCCAAAGCGGTGGTCGTGATCTGGACCGACTTCCGGTCACTGAAGTTGAAATCCGAGATGCACCATTCGGTGTTTGCAGCTGTACAAACTGGTTCACCGAAGCCACTTGAGGCTCGAGATGGAGTAGAACCACCGGACGTGCCGGCTAATGAGGGTGTTATGGGTGACTTCACGGGCCCTCCGAAGAGGGACGGTGCAGGAACACCATCCACAGCGAGGGGGCCGAGACTCAACGGCGGCATGGCAAGCTTGGAGATCTTGCGGGTGTAACGTCGGATCGCCGCCGTTTCATCCTCACCCATGCCACAGGAGATCACTATGAGCGACTCGCCCGCGCCCTGGCCATCGTCTCCGGCGAAATCCACAATCAGCCCACGCCTCATATCCCAACCCTCGCAGACTTTCCTGAAGTGTTTGGGCTTGAACGAGAGGAAGCGCTCGATTTCTTGAGTCTCTGCGATAATCTGCTTCTCGTCGAGCTTCATGGCATCAGACGATGATCTGGGGCTGTAGCTGCCATCGAGAGGTTCCCGACTGAACGGGTCCGGCCGAGCGGTTCGCCGGGTCAGTTCTACCAACTCCCACCGGGCACTTCTACCAGTCTTCCACGCGAGCTGATCGTACTCCTCAGCAGTCAGCTTCGTGGAAGCCACATCCGGCTGTCGTGGGATGTCAGACAGGTAGAAGACTTCGCCCAATGCATTGAGGACAGCTGCCCAGATGCGACGACGCGCGTAGCGTCTTGGTGAGAAACTCTCATCGACAGCAATCGCGATGATGGGAACACCTGGACATAGTACCCATCTCGCGGTCACCTGGCCTCTTTCGTACCGTTTCTCATAGGTAGGATGAGGGCCAAGTGCGTACGCTGACAGAATCCCAGTGGATGAGCCTGAAAGCATTGCAATCAAGCCATCGGTCATCTTGAGCATATTGGAGGACTTGGCGATCCACACAGCAGTAGTACCGCTAGTGATGTGGTTGAGTGCGGGAATCCCCAAATGAGGCTGAGATCCCAGGTCCGACAAACCCAAGAATCTACCGCGTTGCTCCGTCGTAGAGATGAAGTAGGCCCGGCCCTGTGGACAAGCCTCGCCGTATATCATACCATACGGCTGACTGACGTCCATGCGATTGGGCATGCCAGCGAGGTCTCCGGACCCGAGCCCATACTCGGCATCACCAGGAAAGAGATCGGCAAAATGCCGGAACATTTGGTGATCGGAAAGGCCCCAGGTCCCGACCTTGACCGCAGACGGGTCGCTGGCGGAGGAGATGCCTTGCTCCGAGGCCCCATGAATGAAAACCGGTTCCTTCTTGGTGGCCTCCGACCCAAAAGAGCCGTGCAGATGGCTGACTGGGTACAGAAGCTGGGAGGTATAAGTGACCACAGCGCTGCCGTTGCGGACATTCGCAGTGCGAACGGTGCCGGATCTCTTCGGTGGCTCGAACTGGCCCGGCTTGCCCCGGGAGAGCGACCGCAGCAGACGCGTGCGGAGAATGTACTCGCTCCGCCACGAAGCCAAAGCAGTCAACCGCGAAAAATAGCGCTTATCAGAAGTCACACGGTCCGAGTTTTCACCAACAGACAGCCATACCCCATCCTCTGCCGTGTACGGGCCGGGAAAGTACCGGGAAAATGCAATTCGCCACGCGTGGGGCGTGGTGACCAGAGTGTGAAGCCGGCGAGATACCAGCGCAATTGAAGACAACGACGGAGGCGGCAGATGCGACAGAATGTGCGTGAGTACCTCTATCCAGCACAGCAAATCAGTCTGCCAGTCCCTACTTTGGACAACAGGCGAGGTGCAAGCATACCGTTGGGGAAAGATTCCAGCGACAAGCCCGAGTACGTAGATGCTGAGGGCATGACCTTGAGGCCCCGGTCGGGGGGGCTGTTGGAAAACTGCGCCGCAGCAGCAAGCTCGTACTGGCTGACAGGGTCAATAGACGACGGGAGGGGTGGTGGAGTCGCAGAGCGCCCGTTTAAGGGCGGCTGAGTGCCGGATGAGTCACGGCTGAGAATGCAGTCTCCAGGCTCGCCATCGCGAAACCCAGAGACTCGTTGCTCACCATGCGAATCATGTCCATGCTGGGTAGGATCGAGAGGTTCTTCCGGGAAGGGTTTAACCGGAGGCGAGCGGTCGAAGACTGTGGAAGGCTCTGATTGCATAAAAGAGTTTCGCGGGGTAGGTGGCACAACGGAGGCGACTGAACCAGGGAGACAGTCTGGGTCAGTCGAAAGGGTAAGATGGGCGGAAATGAGAGAGAGAGAAAGCGCGCGGAGAGGCAGAATGGGCAGAGCGTATGAACAGCAAGTAGAAGACAAAATGTAGACTGGAGGAGGGAAGGGTGAGAGATTTCCAAACGAGAGAGAGAGGAGAGGGTAGGGGAGAGAGGAAGAGTAGGAGGGAAAGAAAGATAGGAAGTGACGAAAGGAGGGGATCGGACGGACTCGAGCCGGTCTCGCCCGCGTCCCATGATTCACGTCACGTGAGCACGCGGCGAGGCGCGACTTTCTCGAAAAGGGAATTAATTGATTATTTCATTGCCAGCCCAAGAATCGAACTACGTACTGGTACTGTGTTCAAACTGCAACGAAGGGTCTTCAACGCTCTATGCAGGAGATATTCCATCTTATCTTTCCAGCCGGCAGCGTAGGCAGCACTGGCCCATTCCAGGCAGCCAGGCGATACATGAAAGTCATATAACCGAGTTCATTCTAGCGTCTACATCTCTTCTCGGTCATCAGAACTTCCCAACTTCATTATCCTATTCTGCCATAAAGATAGACCCACGATGCCAAATCTTGGCAGTAAGTCACTGCATCCACCTTGAACAGTCCCTCAACTAAACGCCGACCAGACGCGGAAACCATCCGCATCCTCGTGGCCACCGACAACCATGTGGGCTACAACGAGCGGGACCCCATCCGGGGCGATGACAGCTGGAAGAGCTTTCACGAGGTGATGTGCCTGGCCAAGGAGCACGACGTGGACATGGTGCTGCTAGCGGGGGATCTCTTCCACGAGAACAAGCCGTCCCGGAAGTCCATGTACCAAGTGATGCGGTCGATCCGCATGAACTGCCTGGGCGACAAGCCGTGCGAGCTGGAGATGCTCAGCGACGCGAGCGAGAACTTCCAGGGGGCCTTCAACCACGTCAACTACGAGGACCTGGACATCAACGTCGCCATTCCCATCTTCTCCATCCACGGCAACCACGACGACCCGTCGGGCGAGGGCCACCTGGCGGCGCTGGACATCCTCCAAGTTTCTGGATTGATCAACTACTACGGCCGGACGCCCGAATCCGACAATATCCAGGTCAAGCCGGTGCTGCTGCAGAAGGGGCGGACCAAGCTCGCGCTGTACGGGATCAGCAACGTGCGCGACGAGCGGCTGTTCCGCACCTTCCGCGACGGCAAGGTGAAGTTCTACCAGCCCTCCATCCAGAAGGAGGACTGGTTCAACCTGATCTGCGTGCACCAGAACCACCACGCCTACACGGAAACGGGCTACCTCCCAGAAAACTTCCTGCCGGAATTTTTGGATCTGGTCATCTGGGGCCACGAGCACGAGTGTCTGATCAACCCGCGCCGGAACCCAGAAACCCACTTCCACGTCATGCAGCCGGGCTCGTCCGTCGCCACCTCGCTGTGCCCCGGCGAAGCCGTCGCCAAACACGTCTCCATCGTGAGCATCACGGGCCGCGAGTTCAAGAGCGAGCCCATCCGCCTCCGGACCGTGCGGCCCTTCGCCATGCGCGAGATCGTGCTGTCGGAACAGAAGGGGGCGCAGAAGCTCGCGCGCAAGGAGAACAACCGTACCGAACTCACGCGGTTCCTGATGGGCATCGTCGAGGAGCTCATCGAAGAAGCTAAGGAAGAGTGGCTCGAGATGCAGGACGAGGCGCCGCCGACGGCCGATGACGAGGACGAAGAGCAACCCCGCGAGATTCCCTTACCGTTGGTGCGCTTGCGCGTGGAGATCTCCACCCCGGAGGGCGGCAGCTACGACTGCGAGAACCCGCAACGGTTCTCGAACCGCTTCGTCGGCCGCGTCGCCAACGTCAACGATGTGGTGCAATTCCACCGCAAGAAGAAGAATACGGCCGGCGGCACCAGCCGGCGGAAGGACGGCAGCACAGCGGAAGTCGACGAGGCGGCCATCTCGCACCTGGCGACCCTCGACACCGTCAAAGTCGAGCAGCTGGTCCGTGATTTTCTGGCCACGCAGTCCTTGACCATCCTGCCGCAGAACTCCTTCGGGGACGCGGTGGCGCAGTTTATCGATAAAGATGACAAGCACGCGCTAGAGATGTTTGTCAACGAATCTCTGGAGAGCCAGATCAAGCATCTCATGGCGCTGGACCGCGACACCGACGAGATCGACGCGGCGGAGGAGCTGGCGCAGAGCTCGTTGCACAAGGCCATGGAGCGGTATCGCACGCAGATGGAGGATATGTTCACCCGCGGGGTCAACAAGCGCAGCCGCCACGCCCGCGGCGGCAAGCGGCGCTACAAGCCCAAGCCCGATAGCTGGGACAGCGAGTTCGATGGCTCGTGGGAGGATCAGCCGGGCGCGCTGATCCACTCGGACAATGAGGGCGGGGATCTGAACGAGGATGTCGCCGCGGAGGACGGTACTGGGTCTGCAGCTGCTACGACAACCCGCGCATCCTCGACCACGCGAGGCAGGGGGCGAGGACGCGGCGGGAGGGCCGCAGCTACGGGAACGAGTACACGGAAAGCCACCACCACCACCCCCACCACGGCAAAAACTACAGCTACGGCCACGAAAAAGGCCGCCGCTACACCGTCAAAGACAGCTGCAGGTAGAGGCCGCCGTCATCGCGCGGTGTCGGAGGATGAGGACAACGAAGAGGAAGATGTGATTATGCTTGACGATGACGACGACGAAGACAATGATGCGGTATCTGGTCTGCCAGATATCCACGAAGAAGATGACGATGACGATGACGATGACTCCCAGGCTCTCTTTGTCAAACAACCTGCAACTCGGACACGGCGGGCAGCAGCAGCAGCAGCAGCAGCAGCGGCACCTCCACCTGCCACCTCTACAAAGACTACGACCACCAGCCAACGTCGCGCAGCCGCTCCGCCTGCAGCCTCAACCCGAGCCACGGGCGGGACGAGCACGCGCCAGACGAGAACCCGGCAGCAAACCCAGACGACGCTGAATTTCGTGGGCTCTCAGAGCAGCGCTCCCCCAAGCACGCGGACGAGGGGCGCACGCGTGGCCAGCGAGGAAATCGACGACGACAGTGATGGGTTCGAGCCAATGGCGGTGCCTCGGCGGCGGTAGCCAGGGGAGTTTAGTCTGCGGACGTATGACTCGATAGAATTTAGGTTGGGTCGATTACAGTGTAACGTAGTTCAGCATCAATGGCGCATCGGGGGACAGATTTATCCAAATGGCATGGCGTTTTCCCAGGTTTTCACCATCTAATCAATTTATCCAGCGCAGTTTCTCGAACTTAAGCGCCGATCAATTCATCAATTTGTAGTTCGTGTACGACGTAGGAATCCAATTGTGAATTCAATAATGACGCTCCGCAGTAAAACCGGGGTGCATGGCGCGGAGAGGAAGAGGGGGAGGGGGTGCGGGCGGGCTCCGAGCCCCGAGCCCCGAGCCCCGAGCTCCAAGCTCCAAGCTCCAAGCTCAACGGTGCGGGCTCGCGAGAAGAGGATGCGGTGGTTAATTGCAGCCAAGCTGGGCAATGGGCTGGCCGGGCGGGCACAGACGCACTATTGCTTGACCAGGCCGAACTAGCGGGTGGTCACCCACTGTCTGACGGGCTGGCCATTGGTCCCCCTTTTCCAGTCGGGTTAAGTTGCAGCTGAGCCATGCTAGTCAAAATAGAGACGGGAAGACAAAGGTTTGATCCATGATTGTCGAAGTCAGAGTTTAGAGTCAGAGTCAGGTGTTGGTCGAGTCTAGATTGATGATCGTTATCTTGGTGGTGGTAGTGAATAAAACTTAGTAGAGAGGACAGGCAGGATAAGGGGGCGGGGTTGTCGGTAGGTAGTAGGTAATAGTTATGGGAAAGAGAATGACAGAAAGTAAACTCACTCCCCTGGCAGCGCAGCAATCACCCGATATCCAATATCTACTATCCAATAAAGTCAATCACGCCATGGATCCATGATGGGCGGATGTTCTGCATGGATGGATGGATGTAGGCTGCAGTCAACCGACGAGCAGAACAAACGAATACGACATGAAAAGGAGAGTGCAGTGAACCCTGCTGGGGATGCTGGCCAATCTCCACAAGGCGAGTGGATCCAGGATAAAGCCATGAACTGCCGGAGAGTCCAAAAAGTGCGCTGGTGGTGGTCATTGGATGGACCCCCTGACGCTTTACTCAGTCGAGGAAAAGACAAACACCAACCCTGTCGCTGGCGGCTTGGCGAACCGAGATATGACCAGGAGATTTGCCATTTTGGGTAATGTCCTCCAGCATCATCCATGATGGATTATGCCGCATCCCAATTGAGCCTTCCAGCCTCCAGCCCGGTTCCACTCCTCCAGACTTTCCCCGACTCGAGTCCCTTCCTTGCCTGCACTCTCTGCACTGTCTGCACTGTCTGCACTGTCTGCACTGTCTGCATCGCCTGTGCCTGCCATGGTAGATCCGCGCTTGCAGCTTGGGCCCGCCGGGCTCGTTCTTCTGCCGAGTCGAAGACCTTCTGTATCCTCCCCCGGCCATCTTCCTCTTCTTCTTCTTCTTCTTCTTCCTCTTCCTCTTCTTTCCCTCCTCTTTCTTCTTTCTCCTCTTCTCCAGGTGTTTCATCCCTCAGTCACTCGTTTCTTCAAACTCCACTCCACTGACCATAGTCTTTCGTTTCGGGATCAGGATTTCTGATCCCTCGCCAATCGACAATCATACCTATCTCCCCCTGAGTCACGTCACAATATCCAGTCCTTTACCACCTTCTCAAACACCGTAGAACGCCATGAAGTCCATTAGCGCAACCGCATTGCTTCTCATCGCCGGGGTCGAGGCCGCTAGTCATGCCCACCGTCATGGACACCACGCGGCCGTTGAAAGAGCCGTCCAGGCGACCAAGCAGACCGGCAGCTGTCAGTTTCCCTCGGACGCCGGCCTGGTGGCCGTCACCCCGGGCGAGCTGAACGGGGGCTGGGCTATGAGTCCAGACCAGGAGTGTACGCCCGGCGGATATTGCCCGTACGCCTGTCCGCCAGGGCAGGTCTCCATGCAATGGGACCCCGAGGCCACCTCGTACACTTACCCGCTGTCGATGGTAGGTGTCCCCGCCAGCTCCGTGGCACGGACCACCAAACTGACCACGATCTACAATAGAACGGCGGTCTGTACTGTGACGAGGACGGCAACATCCAGAAGCCCTTCCCGAAGAAGCCGTACTGCCAGGACGGCACCGGAGTGGTGAGCGCGAAGAACAAGTGCTCCAGCCATGTTTCGTTCTGTCAGACAGTCTTGCCGGGCAACGAGGCCATGCTCATCCCTACCTTGGTGCAGGAGCTGGAGACCCTCGCCGTGCCGGATGTCGAGTACTGGCTCGAGACTGCGGCGCAGTAAGTCTCCGTCGGAGCGAAGATGATGCATGAACTGACGGGAGTAGCTTTTACATCAACCCACCCGGCTATAGCACCGACACAGCCTGTGTCTGGGGAACTTCGTCGAGCCCCATCGGCAATTGGTCGCCTTATGTTGCCGGGGCCAACACCGACGCCTCGGGCAACACGTACGTGAAGATCGGATGGAACCCGATCTACCTGGAGTTGACGACGCCCTTCCGCGACGTGGTGCCCGACTTTGGCGTGGAGATCGAGTGCGAGGGCGACAGCTGCAATGGACTTCCCTGCAAGATCGATCCGGATGTGAACGGAGTCAACGAGATGACGGGCTCCAGCTCGATCGGCGCCGGAGGGGCCGCGTTCTGCGTGGTCACTGTCCCTAAGGGCGAATCGGCGAACATTGTTGTGTTTGACAAGGCGAGCTCGTCTGGGGGCAGCAGCACTGTCAGCAGTGTGTTGGCCAGCAGCAGCTCAACCATCAAGAGCACCAGCACGTCGAGCACCTCGACCAGCACCAGCACCAGCAGTACCAGCACCAGCACCAGCACCAGCACCTCGGCTACTCCTACCAGTACCAGCACCAGCATCAGCAGCACTAGCACCACCAGCTCATCCATTGTTTCCAGCACCAGTTTCAGTACCGCTTCTAGCACCTCCATCGCAGACAGCAGAACCACCACCATCTTCTCCACCACCATCATCTTCAACCCCACGCGGATTCCCATTCAAGGCCCCTCATCGAGCGTGAAAGTGAGCCCATCTTCCGCCGTGGTCGAGTCCGCCAGCTACACGTACGCGCCGCACGCTTTTGTTGAAACCGGCCACGTGCAGATGGAGGCGGTTGCTGAGAGTGCCAGCGAGACGGCTGCGACGCCGACCGTCATGGCGGCGGCTCAAGGAGGCGCCAGCAGCAAGACGGTGTCGACGCTGGGGTTGGTGTTGGCGGTGATTGGAGCCGTGCTGCTGGTTTAGACTGCATGTCTGACCTTCATTTTCATTTACTACATTAATTCCGTTTCTTCTTCACTTCACTTCGACAGGAACATTTTACCTTATATTATTGTATACCCTTATGATACGATGTTCTTGTATTTTATTGATTGATGAGTTTTATGTTAATATTAATTTGTGAGAGTGGTTGACAATTGCTCGTGGGTACGACGTGAGTAAGAGTAGAATGTGCTGTAGGTAGTAAGGATGAAAGTGAAGGAAGGGGAGAGATGAGGAGAATAACTCGCAACCGAACGAAAGCAACCAAAACAAACGGCCTCGGAAATGCCAAGCGGGAGGGAGGACGATAGCGTCATCCACCCTCCGACTCCGTTATCTCCAGGCTCCTCCGCTTCTCCGTCTTCCATCGCCCTCTCCTTTTCGTGTACACACCACAGAACTAGAACTGGAAGTCTGGAAGTCTCTCAAAATGCCTCCCTCCCCACAGACGGTACGTCTGCCGATCCCTTGCCCATGAGCTTCAATCACCACCCCCAACCCAACCCCTACCAAAAACAAACCCCCGCACCTCAAACCCCGCACCCAACACCAACACCACACCCAAACCCAAACCCCCCAATCCCATCAACCCATACTAACTATAGAATCCAGACAAAACTAACAAGCACCCTCCACCTCCTAATCCCCCGCCTCCGCCTCCTCCAAAAAAAAGACACCGCCAGCAGCGTCATCCAGCGCCGCGATCTTTCAAGTCTGCTCGCCGAGGGCCGCGACTCGAGCGCCCGCATCCGCGTCGAGAATGTGATCGCCACCGACATCGCCGTCGAGGCCATGGAGATGATCGAGCTGTACTGCGAGTTGCTCCTGGCCCGGGCGAACGTGCTCGATCAGGCGGCGTTTGGGGAGAAGGGCGCGATGGCGCGGAATCGCGCGAGGGTGGTTGCTTCCGCTGCGGGGGGGAAGCATAGTGCCGGTGGTGCTGGGGATACTGCTAGCGGGAGTGGGAGTGCAGGAGGCGGGGGGCGGTTCTCGTTCTTCGGTCTGAGCAAATCCACGCCCACGCCCAAACCTACCGCAACCACCACCACCGATCCAGCTACCGAGCCAAGCACCACCACCACAGAAGACCCCACAAGTGAAGAGTACATCGACCCCGCCCTCGACGAAGCCGCGGCGGTGATCTTCTACGCGTACCCGCGGTTCCCGCACGATGTGCGCGAGCTCACCATCCTCCGCAATCTGCTGGCGGAACGGTGGGGCAAGGAGTTCATGGCGCTGGCGCAGGAGGACGCCGTGCCGGGGGTGCGGGTGCCGGCCCGCGTGGTGAAGGTGCTGCGGGTGCGCGCGCCGTCGGCCGAGTTGGTGGATTGTTATCTGATGGAGATTGCGCGGGCTTATGGCGTTTCCTGGGGGGACCATCTTGTTGGGGATGGGGGTGTGCCGACGATCTCCGGGCTGGATGGTTCCGGGGATGATATGCCGGGGCATGATGGTGGTGGTGGTGGTGGGGGTGGTGATGATGATGCCCCCCGGGATGGGGGAGATCCGTCGACACCGACACGCCGACAACGCTCGCCGATCGAGAGCGAGGCGCGGCGGGCTTCGGAGACCCTCGCGCTGAATAAGGCGACGCCGCCCCGGGGGTTGCAGCAGGGGAAGAGTTTCGTGAGTGTGGCGCCGCCGGGTCCCAGGGTGGATAATTTGCATCCTCGCGTGAGGGTGCCCGGGGATGCGGATTCTCCACCCTCGACCGGGGAGAGTGGCGCAGCAAAAGCGAAGAGTGAGATACCGGAGTTGGATGAGTTGACGAGGCGGTTTGCTGCGTTGAGGCGGTAGTTCGGCTTACACATGTCTTTGGGACCGGTGGTGGTGGTGGTGGTGGTGGTTACGTTCGTGTGCATACCCTTACTTCTTACGCTTGATTATTATACCTCTTCTTGTTTGACTGAATCTATTATATTCGTTATCTATCCTTCCCTCCCCTCCCCTTATCCGTCATCCACGCATGCAACAAGCATCATGTAACAGGTATCAGTAGCGAACGCTCATAAACAAACCAAATATGCAAGCATGCGACAGCCAGTATAACCAAAAACACTATCATCCTGGACACGGACGCATGTAATTATATACAGGGAATCTCAACCAAGCGAAAAGATAAAAGACCAAAAACTCGAAAACCAAGGCACTACTCCTCCTCCTCCCCCGGAAGAATAATCTCATGCCCCGACCCCTCATACACGAAAATCGCCGCCACGCAGCCGAACACCGACACCAGCGCCACCAGCCACCAGGCGAAGCCCACCATGCCCATCTCTAGCCCGTACCCGTACCACGACCCCGAAAAGATCGGCCCGATGGTGCGGAAGGCAGACGACACGGACTGGCCAATCCCATGAATAGTGCCCAGCACGGACGGGTGCGGCGAGCAGTTGTTCAGCAGGATAATCGAGGTCGGCAGCGTGAAGGTGCGCGCCGTCACCTGCAGGAACAGCACCACGATGATCGAGAACCACACCCAGCCGCCGTTGGCCTGGCCCGGCGGCGGCACCGTGGACGGCGCCAGGGCGATGTACGGCGCAAACGCGTACGCCAGGGGGAACAACGTCAAAAAGTACTGGTAGCTCTTGGCCGTGCCCAGACGGCCGTTGATGCTGGGGTAGATGGTGAACTGCAGGAGCATGCCGATGATGCCGAGGATCGCGGTCGCGAAGCCCACGCTCTGCGGCAGCATCCCCAGGCCGCCGGTGAAGATGAACGGCAGCTTCTGCAGGGGGCTCGTGGGGTCGTTGGCGTCGTAGCGCGGCGTCGAGAGGAACAACAGCCACAGATTGTTAAAGGCACTGTGTCATGATCAGATCGATGTCGTATGCAACACAGCCACAGAAACATACCCCATTTGGAAGTCGAAGAAGGCCTGCGCGAGAAGCGTGCACAGCACGTTCTTGGTCCAGATCCGACGGAAGGGCAAGCTGCGGCTTTGGCGAGTGTGTTTGGTGGCCTTCTCCTCCATCTCGTAGCCCTCGGCCGTGTCCCGGCGGCCCAGTAGAGGGCCTGCCTCTTCGTAGTCGGCGAACGGCAGCCGGTGGTACAGCGGGGAAGACGAGGGCACCACGGCGCGAACACCGCGCGCGAAAATGCGCATCGAAAAGACCCCCAACCCGGGTTTGCCTTTACAAGCCTCCAAGGTCTGCAACAATTAGTGTTGAATGAACACTGCCAAGAGCCAGCCACTTACCTCTTCCAGACCAATGGCGACACACGCCGCCGCGAACGACAAGAACACGGCGTTCGCCAGCATGGGCAAAGCGTAGGGGTAGCGGATCAGCCACTGCACGCCGTTGGCACCGCCGAACGACGAGTCGGGCCCAAATAGCCGAGGATACGCCTTGACCGGATCGGCCAGCATCCCGCCCATCACTATCATACAACCATTAGTCGACCTCCCCCCAAGAAGCCTAGTAGATGGCGTCACACTCACCGGGACCAAACAAAGCGGCCACATTAAACCCGATTGGTAGAATCAAAAACGCGCGCGAGTGGTACTTCTTCTCCTTCACATTCTCCGCGATCATGGTTCGAATGATCCCGACAGTCCCATTGATGGCCCCACCGAAGGAGCGCCAGAACACGGCCTGCGCGAACGAGGTCGCGAAGGCGACCCCCAGGCAGGACAAGGCGGTGCCCAGCAAGCCCACCAGCAGCACGAACTTCCGGCCACCCCACTCCGCATCGGCCACCCGACCCCAGGGGATGGCGGTCGCAAACTGCGCGGCGGTGAACGCGCCCTGCAGGATGCCGGCCTGGGTGGACACATCGGCGTCGGACAGGTTCTCGTCGAAGGACTTCAGCTGATAGAACATGTAGGCCTGCAGGGAGGCAATCTGCAAGAAGTCGAAGACACGGCAGAGCCCCAGCAGAGCGAGCTGGCCCTTCTTCGGCAGGGACATCCAGGTCACCGGGGCGGGGCGTGAGACCGGGGCCGCGGAGGGGGTATCGGCCAGTTCTTGAGGTCGCAACATCGCGGTCTGTGATTGACTGTGGGAGCGACTGCGGGCACGGCCCCAGTCGAGAGAGGTGTTCCTCGAGGCCATGTTGTGGGAATCGTGATCGTAGTCCTCGTAGCGGCCGGGGGAGCCTTCGGAGACGTCGGCTAGCGACAGGTTGGATTCGCGACGACGACGTTGTTGGTGTTGGTGGTGTTGTTGGTGGAGCGGAAAATTGGCAGAGGTCGAGGACGAGGGTTCGCCGCCTTGGTCGTGGCCGGAAGTCCACGAGGTAGCTCTGGTATGACGGGCAGCATGCCGGTTCTTGGTGGACTGGGCGAAGGAGGCGGAAGTCGCAGAGAGGGGATTGGGGGTTGTTGGTGGGAGAGGCGAGGCGATGGCGGAGGATGATGTGGAAGTGGCCGTAAGAGGCGGCGCGGCGTTAAGCGTCAAGGATGGTCGCCGGCCGGTTCCTTGGGATGCGGTTCGTGGGACGGGCATCGGCACGAGTTGTGATAGGAGGATAGATAGCAGGAATGTCGAGGGAAAAGGACCAAAAAGACGCAAGGAGGGGCCAAATGGGTCAGATCGGATTTAGTGAGTGAGTAAGTGGACTATAGTCTATAAGTCAGTCGGAGACCCGGACGGTAGTAAATGCTGGCTTGCAGCTGCAGCAATGAGAATCAATTCGGTGAAAAGAGTGACAGTGACGATGCTGAATGATGCAGCAGAGCAGATGCAAAGAAGAAAGGAAAAATTCCAGTACTAGAGAGAGAGCGAGAAAGAAAGAATAGAATTAGATATTAAACACACGATCATCGAACACGAAACAGCTCCCCGATCGCCTTCAATTGCTTGATTCGGGAGGGCGGAATGAACTGAAATGAACTAACTGGGAGTGAAATGAAGCGATCCGTGACAAGACAGTAAAGGGACAAAAACTGCAAAATCGCAAATACCCAATACGGCCGAGAGTAATTTACGGCGCAGCCGAAAAAAGGCTTGCGACGCTTTTCTCCACCAGCCAGGCTTGGCACCCGAGCATTTGGTCTCCACTATCTATCGTCACCAATACTGAGTTATGCAATACATATGAGGTGTACAAACCATTGATTATTATTATGATATAGAGGAATCCCCCCTCCTGAGTACGAGGATCCCCTCTCTTTTTTTTTTTCTTTCTCTTCAATCTCTCACTTGACCGCAAAATCAACCACAAGAGAAAAAAACAAAAGAAAACAAAGACCTACCACCACCGAAACCGCAAAAACGGCCAACACGCCTCGCCTTCCACGGGCACCGTGAGCGGCGGATGGCCCCAGTACGGCATGAGCGTGTTCTCATACCACTCCTGGAGCAGCCAAAAGTCCTCAGAGGCGTTGTGCTCGACGCGGCCCCCGATCTCCACAGCGAGGATGTCGGGCCCCGTGACGCGCTCGGCGCCGACGCACTCCTTGTAGTGACGCGCGACGCCCGCGCACTGGATCTTGCCGAAGACGGCCTGCGCGGTGGGCTTGTTGATGCGCTCGCCCTCGATCTCGAGTCGCAGCTGCTCCTCGTAGAAGGCCCAGTCGTGCCGGTCCATCAGCTCCTGGGTGACGGCCACCACCACGAAGACCTGCTCGTGGTCGCGGTCGCAGTACCCGTGGCGGCTCAGGTAGTGCTTGGTGAAGTGGCCGTAGATGCCGTCGTCGTGGCGGACGGCGTGGTCGGGGAAGGCGGGTCGCATTTTCTGGCGATTTTACCGGGGACAGTTGCCTACGTGTAGTACTACTTACTGCGAGTGTGAGTTGCTACGTTGGAGGGGGATAGTTGGGGGATTGGATGTGTAGTAGGTGTAGTTGTAAATTGTAGTTGTATTTATAGAGTGACAGGGCCCAGTGACAAGGCCGGTTATGAGCCTTGGGTTCTATCGTCTATCAAAGCATTGATGCGAATCTGCTGGAGAATCTCTACAAGAACAATCCCATCAAGCGGTTCAACGAAGCGGGCAGAGATATCCCTCTAAACTTGGTAGGCGATCTCCGCCAACAGTCGATAATAATCGACTCAAGAACAAAGACCAAGCTCACCTGCAATTGTGCTGGCTCAATTGTTGAGAACCTACCGTATATGTAGTATGAATGCATGCGCCCAATCAATATCCGAGGGATGACACAACTGAACGTCCAACCTCTTACGCAAGTCCATACGTATGCCTGCATGGGTAACCTGCTTCCGTTCCCTATCAAACCTTCTGTTTTATGCACGAGGCAAGGCCTATTTCGGGGTTGGGTTGAGCATCAACCCCCGATGACGAGCGGACTGTGGCTTAGACCTCGGAGTAAGGTATTGTCATCACATCTCAAGTCCGAGGCACTCTGCCCACCAGACACAACACAATCCGAATACTTAACTAAGTAACTAAGGCACAAGATTGACTAATCATTGACAGGACTCGTATTGTATCCTGCCATATGCATCATGGATCATATCGAACGATTCTAATATCTACCCTAAAAGATGGAAGAGCAAAAGATGCTACCGTTCTATATGCCCTCCCTGCTGCCATGCTGAGCCCTGTCCCTCGGCCAGGGGCGTATACCGCGGCAGCCGTCTCCCCACGAATCGACGCCAATGCCACCAGGGAAGCTCGTCCGCTTCCACTGAGTGCGGGGCCCGTTCCATTTGATCCAGATGCTCCGTGGAAGCGCGCTCCTTGACCCGGCTGAGATCCTGCTGCCGTCGCCGATAGACCCGATGGATCGTGTAGATAGCTGCCACCGTAACCACGAACCCAAAGACCGGGGCAATCCACCCTACTTTGTCTAGACTCGTATCAGCATCCCTTTCGGTCTTCTTGCCAGCTAGAAGGTCAAACTTACTGTAGGCCTTATCTGAACTGTGCGCCTCCGTCTCCTTTCCCTCTCCCTCGGACTGCTCCGTCTGTCCCCAGCCGTCCAAAGTGTCCGGATGATCGGGCTCAACCCAAGGCACGGTGATAATCCCAGCCGGCGGGATCGCGGGCCCAGCACCCTCCTCATTCGGCATGCCATACGACTGGGCATTCTCGCACGCATCGGTCGCACAGAAGTTCTGCAACTCCGCCGACGGGACGAACGTGAACAGGTTCCGCGACTTGCCTAGCACTTGACCCTCCACGTCGACAGCTTCGGCATAGGTCCACTGGTAGAACTCGCCCGCCGTGTAGCTCGTCTCGAAGCCACCCTTCGCGACTTGCTTGATTAACATGAACGGGCCGGTGGCGTTCTGCGCGCCGTAGAAGCGCCAGTACTTCACGCGGGTCGCCCCGTTCCAGCTGACATAGAAGGTCGTCGGGGCGTAGGTCTCGCTCGACTTCGCATAGGTCCACATGGCCGGCACGTCGGTCGGATTGCCCTCCCACTGAAACTTTTGCGCTCGGTAGTTCATGATCCGATCTTTGTCAATGTAACCCCACAGGAGGAGGTTCCCTTGCTCGTCATGCTCGGAGATGTAGGCGTTGTTGCCCCACCCGATGAACGCGTTACCGTTCGGCAGAACCTGCAAGTTTCCCTGACTGGAGCTGATCATGGTCTTGCCCGGCGGTGCATATTCCAGCAGCTGGGTGGCGGTGTTATCGCGGTGGTCGATCAGGATAATCATGCCCGAGGAATAGTCGTGCGTCCGGTTGAAGCCATTGAAGCCGTTGTTGTAGAGCGACAGCAGCGTGTGGGTGGCGTTTTCGCTCAGAAAGCGGGCATCGTGTTGCTGTGAGAAGCTGAAGTTGATGTTCTTGAAGGAGGGGTTGGCTCCGTGCAACTGCCAGATCACCGAGCCGTCTTGGCCGGAGATCTTGTAGATCGCGCACGTATGGCGCGAGGAAATCAGATAGTCGCCCTCGCTGTTCTTATCGATGGAATTGATGTGGAAGTAGTCCCAGGGCGAGCGCGGGTCCAGCCCAGTGCCCGAGGTGTCCGTGTGGCTGGGCCAGGTGTAGGCCGCTGACGGGTCAACATGGTCAAGGGATTTCCACTCGAATAGCACCTCGTTGGTATCGACGTCGACTTCCTGGAAGACACTCTCCATCAGCCATCCCATGCCCGTCTTCACGTTCCACAAACTCATATCGAACTGCCGCTGTTGGTAGACGGTCAACAGAGCAGTCTTGCCGTCGTTGATGGGTTTGAACTCGTGCATATCGCTGGATGCCATGCCTCCACCGGGGACCACAGTGCGGACGATCCGATAATTGCTGTCCATGATCACGCCATGGCCGCGACAGTAACCGTTCTGCTGAACACCCTGGAAGAAGCAGAGATGGTCTTTACCCTGGTACTGGCAAACATGCATGCCATGAGCGTTTCCAGGGCCGGAATTACCCCATCCGCTCCAGACTAGATTCTAAAAGTAATCAGCAAAGGCGGCTGGTCGGTCCTTCATGACGGACACATACCCCTTCGTCATCATAAATATACGGCCCCGAGTTGGCTGCCTCATAAGGACCCACGAAGATATAGCCCGGGCTGAGCTTGTCGGGGTTGCGATGTTCCAAGGTGAGGACAGGCGGGTAGAGGTCGGGTCTCTGCGATGGTCGTTGACACAAGGTTAGTGATCCGCATGGCGAACATCTTGGCTTTATGGCGTGCACGCTGCTGCCACGGCCAATATAAATGCGAACAACCACCGACAAGCGTGCTTACCGATTTGAAGACCGAATCCACCTCCGCAGAGGCTGATGGTAAGAATGTATAAAGTATAGCCAGGGAGATCAGTAAGAAGGACGGAGCAAAGCCGCTCGGGTTGCGTATAGAGCCGATCATCGATCCTTCAGCGGTGCATCCGTCGCACCCAGTATGTGTGGGAAACAAGGAATGCGATGACACAAACGAGGACGAGAACAAAGAAAGAAAAGAAGATTCGTGATTGTCCAAGGCAGAATACAGTCTCAACTTCCAGAGAGCGACTGAACGCAAGCCTACTCAACCACGCCAAACGAAACGCCAGAACAGCCAACAAGAAACCCGCAGAGGGGAAGAGAGAGAAAGGATTAGTAAAAAATCATGTTTCCTAAATTGATAAGAAGTTTACAGCGGATACGCTGGGAAAGCAGAGCCTGTGACCGACCGTCCGAAACTCCTACGCACGAACATGCAAAGCTCCAAAGTGGCAGGCCAATGCGAGGCCGCGAATACTGGGACCGAATGCTTGAGCGCATCAACTTCTTGGGCCAGCGACGTAAGTGGAGGCTGCCAAGCATCGCCAACGTACCTAATCACTGCCGAGACAGGATCCACTACTGCTTGGTCGTACGTACTCCGGAGTACGTCGGTCATGGTTTATTGCGTTCTTGCAGCTGGCGGGTGGGATCAGGATTCGTCGGGTGTCCCTTCGAAGAGCATTCGACGATACGATCCATAAGCTTGAATGCATCTTCGTTGCGCATCGACCGATCATTTCCGCAGAACCATTTTTAGGTGTGATAGTCAAGCATCATCCACGTTGAAGATCTTCCTTCCTGGACCAAAGAAGCAGAAAGGCTCGTGGAGGAGGGTTTGTCGAGACGATTCTCAGGAGAAGCCCTCCGTCCTGCAAATCAGTTGATTGTCTTGCGCGGTTCGGACCTAAGAATAGTCCTTCGTCTGTTGTCGTCGTCGTCACCTCAATCTCAAGATTTGCCCTCCCCGCGTTTCAGCGCTTAGAATCAAATCACAACTCGGTGTGACTTGACCAGCAAAACCCAAATCAGCGCCAATGAGACATGGAAACACTCAACCAGTATAGCTTTTCACCGGCAAACCACGACATCCACCAACGAAACATCCGAACATTGCGAGGCTTGTCATATCTCCGACACAAACACAGGAAGGTTGATTGATAACGAGCCCGAACTCACCGGACCTTCATCCGAATACTCATAACTTACTCGTACTTTAGAGAAAGGTAAATCCTTACCGAAATAATACCAGTTCCCGTCTAATCCCAGGGGTAAGTTTTATCCCAGCCCAGGCTAAGCTGGGCCGGGCCCCCTCCCCCTGTCCGTTCTTCTGTAAAACCACTCAAACCTCCAAGTTCCAAACCAACCCTTAGTTGACCCTCTTTCTGTCCTTTTCCTCCTTCTGAGGGATCAAACAATCCCACCACGTACGTAGTCAGTATGCGCGGCTTTCCCATATCCCGCTCAGTCATCATCCCCTTTAAGTTAGCCTCTGGGCTAATTCACGCGCCCGCCAAGCCTCGAACCGATCCCGAACAGCCGGTCGCAAGGGGAAGCGCGCCGCCGCCCGCCGCCCGCCGCGTCACGCCGCCACGGGACGACGGCTTAGAGCTTCGGGGCAAAATTTTTGCGTTGGCGAGCGATGGCGGAGGTGGAGAATTCGGATTGCACCAAACGAGTCCAATTGGTCTTTGTTGCTCTAGGCCTTGAGATTAAGGTAGAGAGGGTGTATTTGAAAGGAAAGGGTTTGTTGCAGTGTTTCGTCGTTGTTTCCCTGTTTTCTTTTGTCTGGAGGACGCTGGGACGCTGGCGTTACATAGGACTGTGACTCCCTGGGTATCTTTGTTCTTTCTGAATGAGGTACGGTGGGTGGTGTGAAGAAGGTAGCAGCCGTCTGGGCTCTGGATGCTACTGGACTGCACTTGGATCTGACCACGGACAGGTGGATGTATTGTTCTTGCGACCGATGTGCCATCTTGTGTATCTGCTAGAAAGAGGAAGCTACTACATTTGGTTGACCTGTTTATACTGAGCAGTACCTGATATACCTAATTGAATGATGGGTACAGCGGACGTCAGCATGCTTCGAGTCGCTTGGCATTTTGATTAAGCTCTAGCTACGACTACTTTCCACAGGTGCAACAAGTGCAGGGCGTCGTTGGCTGGCTGCCAAGGCCAGGAAGGATGCACGCACCCTGTAGGGCTCGCCGGGGGCTGGCCCGCTGCATGCATGCATGCATGCATGCCGAGACCATTTGTCCTACCCCAGCAAATGAACGGTATACAGTATGTACTGCATGTACAGCAGGGCTAGGACAGTGATTGATAAAGGCAAACATGCGATGTAGGCAAACATGCGATATGTAGAGAATATTGAGTTCATTCCATTCCAGTTGCCGCTCAGTGATATCAGCGACTACCTTCTTAGTTGAGCGAAAACCAAAAGTGCCATCCGCCCAATGCTTTTTCCTTGCCAATATCCCGTCTAATCAATCCGTACATAAAAGTCCCACCATTTCCCAACACAAATAGAAAAAAAATCTCACAAGTGATAGAATCACGCATTATAACAATAATACAGCCCTAGATCTGAGGGTCGGTACGCTCATCGGTATATGATAATGAAAACACACATAATAAGAACCTGCAGTGATCGGCGGCCAGCGCAAACCATAGGCTGAAGACGCAAAGAAGTAACGAGCTACCCTCTACCGAGAGAAGCGCTTGAAGGCCATGGTGGCAGCCAAGCCGGTGGCCAGGATAGCTCCACCCATAGTGAATGCCTGGAGGGCGGCGTTCAGCATCTGGCGCCTGTTGCGGGAGCGGCAGCGCTTGAAGAAGTCGGCCATGTCGTTGCCGCGGGGGAAGGGGGTGTCAGGCACCTCCTCGCCCAGGAACTCACAGAGCGGGCCCCAGCCCTCGCCAATCTGGTACTCAAGCAATCTTTCCGGGGGCACCAGGCTGCGAACCTCCTCCACGTGGTCGAGGTACACCTGCTTGCCCTGGTTGGGGAAGTCGCCCCGGAAGAAGGTCTGGAAGAACTTGTTGAGCATGGGGTAGTACATGCTGGCGGCCCAGCTGAAGTTCGAGACGAATCGGTGCTCGGGATCCGACACACGCCACCAAACGGTCTTCATCACGGAACTGTAGCATGACAGGTTAGCGGGGTGCCCGGCTGGAAGGTGGGATGCAATGGAACGTACGCGTGCCAAGACTCGACCTCACGGGTGGTCAGAATGACCTTGGCGTTAGGGTAGGCCTCAATCAGCTCCTTAGCAAAGGCGCAGGCAGGCCAGTCGCAGACGGCCTGGCAGTCACCCAGAAGCTGATCCCACTCCTTTCTACCAAACTCGCCCACGCCATCGTACTTGGCGCTCAGAGCATCGTGCCACATCAAGCAGTCTGGCGGGTTCTCCATGCTGGCGGACATCATGTGGTAGGTCTTCATGTAGCCAAGGCGCTCTAGGGCCTTGCGGAGGGCTGTGGGAAGGTGCAATGTTAGTGGCGCCGGTCATTGACTGTGTGGCTTGTGAAATGACACATACAAGCTGTTCCCGTTCTTCCCACGCCCAGGGCAAGCACCTTCATCGGCACCGTCCGGTGGCACTGCCGTCTATCGATGCAGGTATCCTCGGTGAAGATGTCGGTCCATGGCTGAGGAGCCAGGTTGTCGGAGTGAACCAAGGACATTTTTGAGTAGGAGAAATATGAATTAGGATGTGTTTAGAAAAAGTTGAAGTCTAGGGCACGATAAGCCACGGCAAATTAATGATGGCCTCGGCGGCGGCGATGGTAGTGATTGTAACGAGTCTTTGAGATGAACAAGACCGGAGTTGAAAAAAGGAAAGAAGCGTCCAGCAAGACAGGTCAGACCGGACAAATAAAGATAAGATCACACGAGATGGAGCTGAGAAGGGAGAGAAGAAAGTCGATGTTGAACTGGCGATGGCAGGACATTAAAAGGAGAGTGCGGGTAGATCAACGCGCATCCAGACCCAACAGTCAACTTGCAATGGACTCGTCGTATGTGGTGGAGGATAACTAGTAGAAAGCTTACTAGTGCCGATGCGGCAATCAATTACTCCCAGATCCACTTGAGAGAAGTCAGAAAGAGGAAATTCACTGCTTCTCGAATAGATGACGAGCAGATTGTGAGTGGTTGATGGCAATCTGGCTTCTCCATTTTTAGACTGATTTCGTAACAGAAAAATTGGACACTCTTTTTTTTTTTTCCTTTAAAGTTCGTAAGAGCCAACGTCAGAAAAAGAAAAAGAAAAAGGAAAAGAAAAAAAGGTACGCGTGGGAACCATTGTTCCAGTGCAAGCCATCAATCGAGCTATCTACTCCGTACTCGTACTCGGTAGGATGAGATAACTGTTGTATTTGCAATACAGCCTACTGTTACACCCCCGTCGAACCATGACGGCTAAGACCTTGAATGGAATTCTATTGCTCTTTCCATTCTTGTTCCCCCCCCGCCCCCCACTCACGTTCTGGATCGTCTCTGCCTCTTCACAACAGCTTTCCCCCCCAAATGAAGGAGGAGGAGAGAGTGCGACAACCAGCGGAAAATATTGTCCGCAATTGCAGCATAATGACCGACATACATACGAAACATACGACACATGACCAGAATAAAAAAGCATACATATGAAACAGATCCAAAAAGCAACAGCTGAGACAAGCAGGCACAGATCACGCAAAGCCAGACGTCACCGGCTGACGTTCTCTCGTCCTTCCCCCTCACCATCCTTTTTCCTCCCTCGATACAAAGCAAAGATAGTCAGGGGTCGGCGGTTTGAGCTGCTCGCCTACTTCACCAGCCATGGTCCGCAGTTACTCCGTCGCCAAGAGTTCGACGACCTCTGTGCCATTCAGAAGCGAGGGCAGGGGGACGGATATCCAAGGAAGTGTGTAGCCGCAAGTGCCAATTCTCCTGGTGGGGCACATGTTGTTCCAGCAATGCAACTGTGAGTCTGTGACAGAAATTTGAAAACCAATAAACGGTTTCACGGACCAAGAAACTGGAGAAGTGCCAAGCCTTGCTGCCGCAAACCCAGCAGATCGGCCGCGTAGCCCCTCGTTTCGCTGATCGCTGGAACAGCAGTCTCATGCTTCACTTGGCCATCAGCGCGCCCTGTCGCCGGTGCGAGAGAGTCTGGAAGCTCTGTCCTCCTCAGTCGGGCCGTGCCCTTGCGCCCGTTGATTGGTGGTCCTGCCGCTGGCGACGCGTACATTTCTCCGTCATGCAAAAAAGTTCATGGAGAAACGGGATCCACGCCGTCGAATCCATACGTTGCCAGCCCCCTTGTCGTCATCATCACCAAAGCAACAAACAACCTGTAAAGAACCGGTCTAGTCTCCGCGCCATACCGCAGTAAGTCGCAGTGTTGAAAGGGATACGAGCGAAGTATGAAAGCTGAAACGTCTTCGATCTTGATTTCCCCCACATCCAGCAGGGTTCTGTTAAGGGGAACCCTGCATTGCTATTCAGGGCATCCGACTAGGATGGTCGGGCCACGGGTGGAAAGGGACTTCAGCTCCTAGTCCCTCTGGATGTGCCATGGAGAGTTTGAGGGACGATCGAAGAGTCGTTGTCCACCGCCTGATGAAAACAACTATTCCGCAAATACTCACTCGTACGTGGTACATGGAGAACTTCTAGGAACGCTGGGGTAGATCAGCGAGCTTCACGAATCACACCGGTCCGATCATTTCCTTTTCGTGGTCGTAAGAGTGCAGGTGCAGTAAAATCCTCAGTTGCTGTTTCTGCACCACAAACGTTTGGCGGCACATCAACAGCATGCGAAGCATTCATCGAATTAGGACACCGCAACAGAAATTTGCCGGGTTGTACCTTCGGCCATATTCATCGTGCGATGCCCATGTCTATGGCTGCTGCTACTCAGGCTGTCACTCGCAGCATCTCAACCACTTCGAGTTCAGTCATGAGCTGTACCTTCCAGGGTCAACGATAGCCACTCCATCGCAGACCATAATTTCTCCGCCCAACGGCCTCTTCCAGCGGAGTCCTGCTCCTCCGTGCGGTTGGGTTAGACGCTTAATCCACTTTGCCTTCGTCTTCATGGCGAAACCACAGCTGGCGTTGATAAGCCTTTGAGCTATCGATCGTCCTCCACAGGACCCGTGCACCAAAGGATTGCGACTGCTCCAACGAGACCACATCTAATAGCACTGGATCAGTGGCAGGATTCCCCCTTGTTGCTCTGGTTAAACCATGTCCACGCCTGTCTTATTCGCTGAAACTCAAGGCTTGCCATATAAATGCATCCTGGTAATCGGAACACGTACCGGCTCCAGAAGGCCACAATTAATCACAGCGTATTTCGACCGGCTCGACAACCTTGTTACACCGACGTTGCTGCTAAACCATGACTCTATCAAGGACCGTGACTTGGTCCATGACTCCATGTAATAGAACCACTTGAACTTGATCAAAGTCAAACACACTTACACACGATGGAGTCTGCGTCAGTGGCTGCTGGTTGGTGATGGGAATCCGCTGGTCGGCCTAGAAGAAGGTTGCATCCACACTTGCTCAGGCCCAGACGATCCTGGATCCATTCATGATTCGAGCTTCATGTCTTACGGCCACAAGCAGCAAGCTCTATGGCCACGCATCCAGCTCGAGAGTTGCAAATTTCACGCTTCTGATTCCGGTTTCAATTTCACATTTCCGCTGTAACTTTAGACCCAGGAAAGTTAGCCGTCGGCTAGAACTTCCCCAGCCATGACTAATGCACCACCAGAACAGCCTTCCATCTGATAAGGTGAATTTCAGGAGAAGTTTTTGATCGTAGCTTTCCTCTTCTTCACCGAAGATAGACATTTCTTTCCAAGTCGAGTGAATCTGTTTCTTCAACTCAACCTCTCCATTTCCTTGCGCATATCCCTGCATCCCTCCAAACAAGTAACCAAGGCCAATGTGGCGTGACGTCTCGTGCTCTCGGAGGTCGGGGACTATCGATTTCTGCAGAAGTGGAGTCGAGCCCCAGTTTGATAGTCACCCGCCCAGTGGATCCATTCACCTATCAATCAACCCAACTGCAATCTATCCCGAATGAATCGTCGTAAGCCCCCCATCCCACCGGTCTGTATCAGCCTACGTGTCAGGGGGTGCCGGTCACGGCTTGGCAAGGCGGTTGAACCGGGAGAGAAGCACGATTGGGGGCGGGAGGGGTCAATCCATGGAAAGGACCATCGGCTCAAATTTCCATCCGTCGTGGTCGGGATACGTAACGGCTCAGGGTCAAGCCTATCACGGCTCCAGGACGAAGCGAGAGCCAAATGAGCGGGAAAGTATGATTGTTGAGCACGCTCGTACAGTTGATGAGGATCATCCTTGGCGAGTGCAGTACCTGCTACGGAGGACAGGCCGGCGTTTGATCATCATCGATCGAAGGAGACGGACGGGACAATCGTGTGGCAAGTTGGCAACTGAGGCGAGGCAAGCTGGGTCTGTTACTGTGTATATTGCATTGTTGAGTGCAATGCGTGCCATGATTGCCGTCTCCGCGAAGGTCGTCACTCGTATAGGAAGGTAGAATGGCCCACTCAATGGGTCTACTTCTAGGTCGTCAGACCCATAGTTGGCGGATCGTTTGCTGGATCAATTCTGATCATCTTCAAGGGTGAAAAAGAGCTCGTGAAGACAGGTGACAGGAAGAAGGGACGAGGGTGTGAAGTTCCGACAAGGAAGGCCGGCTCTGTTGTCAAGTGTGCCATGCTACACTTACGGTAGAGGACCTGATTTGAAGGACAATCATAATGAAGTTTGGGGCAGCCTTTCCAGCTTGATGCTGCATCAAGTCGAACAAAATCAAAAAAAAAGTTCATCATGTCTGAAGGGTAGGGCTCATTAAGTATACATTGCCAAGAGCATGTCACCATCGCCGGGGAGTTGCTCGCAATCAATCCCCACGATCACCTCATTTGGAAAAACAGTAAGCTGAACCCCATTTCTGCTTTAAGTTGATAGTGCTGGTGCCGTCAAATGGATTGAAGCGAACCTGCCCTTGGATCTGAGACAATCAGATAAGCTTAATTGCGCTGCTGGCATGGTGTAGTGAGTGGTCCGGTGTCAGCTGTGAGATGTCTCGGATGATCCGCCTGTCGAGCATCACGGCAGTCATTCTCGGCTGTTGAAACCCCAGGCAGCAACCATTCAACTGACTCGCCAATTTTGACCTCGTTTTTTTCAATCATGCAGGTCTGAACCCTGAAAGCTCCGCTGGGGACCCTGAAAATGGCCCTGAAACTGGTTACGAAGATAAAAGGTACACACTAAGGGCGCTTGCATGTACTGCATATCTTGAATCGGCCACAAAACAGAAGACATGCTTTTTGCGTAGGGAATTAGAATTTGTACATTATATACCGCCCCAAGGAAGTTTCAGACGAGCGCTAGAGGTATGTAACAGTGCAGGAGGGGAAAAAAACCCCGCAAAAAGAACCAAATCCAGGAAAGCCCTAACTCCTGTGATGACCATAGCCCGTGGTCATATATGCAACTGAAGCCAAATCGAAGCCGCACAGGCATGGAGCAAGAAATCATCTGCCTCCGCACCCTCTTGCAGTCCACCCTTCTCGATCCTGCTTTCTCCTCATTCCAGTTTGTCCAAGTGTTCCAGCCTCGTGAGCACGACCTGCTTACTCGTCTCCTCGATTTCACCCGCAAGGAACACCTCGTCCAGAATAGCATATACCTGTATGAAACTCCGTTAGCCGCGTGTGGTTCTCCGACGAGCCAAAGGCACGACCGCTTCCACCAGCTTGCCCTCTCCATATGCCCAGGTCCAACCCCCAAACTACAGCTGACACCGCACGCACGCACCTTGTAGAAGTTGAACACCAAATCCAGCTCACAGACGTTTCCGAAGAATTGGTCCAGAACCTCGACGAAAAAGTGGATAGCCTCCAGGTAGGCTAACTCATTATCAGTTGCGTCAACGCAGGCACAGAAGAACAACCCCGCATATCGCCGGTATACGATCTTCGTACTCCGCTTGAACTCAACAAAGTTCGACTGGTATTTCTGGTCTCTCGGGGCTACCAAGCGATGGACCTGCATTCAGCAATGGTTGGTAAGCTATCGCTCAACAGCCGCTACGTGGGATGCGGGGGGCAAGCTGCCATGACAATTCGATATGACGTACCTCGCCTTTCAGCTTGACCTTCTCTTCGTCCTGCAGTAAGTGTTTCAGTAAATGATCCAGTACAGCCGCCACAATGTTCAGGAGACTTACGCTGTACGGAGCGTACCATTTGGCAAGCCGCGTCTTCCCCCTGTTCGGTCTCCTGTCAGCTCCTGAGTTCTGTTGGGTGAAGGATATTAGCTGGGCGCTTACTGGCGATTCTGGACAAGAATAAATGATAGGACCATCCTGTCTAGTTTGATAAGTGGATGTCCTCCGGAAAGAATGAAATGATGCTGCAGCTTAAGCTGTTACATCTATCTGTCTCCGCTTGCGTCCCCAAGGAAGTGCGGGACGGACTCAATATTGCCGGTCCTCACCGCCTAAGATTGGAGATCAATTTGAGGCCGACAGTGCGAACTTCATAAGCTGATTCTTGGCTAGGTTTGGTGAAATCCATTCTTCTGACATACAAACTCTTACATCGATCCAGTCTCCCATTTGCTGCTTTGGGACTGGGCAATTGATGCCCTTGTGAGCCTGGTTACCCCTGCTTAGTAAAACAAAGAATCGGACTTAGCGCCATCTGCATTATCGCTCCGGTCACCAATTGGACCGATAGCTCACCACTCTTCACCTGCATATCCACCCTGTGAAACCGCGCAGTGCGCGCTGCATCTCGCTTGCTCACCTTAATATGAGCTTGCATTCTCACCTTCCTGGGATGCTTCACCCTCGTTCCACTCATCAGAAACATTGAAAGCGCATTGTTTTCTCGCCACACAACCATTACCGTCGCAGAACACCCTCGGCTACCCATCCCGCGGTTTCCTCCCTTCCACCATGCCTGTTTACATGCTCTACGGCTTCCGCTGGCCTCGCGCCGGCTTCACGGGGATTCGCGTCTACGTGGTCTTGCACAATCTCGAGGATGCCACCGCCGAGTATATCCAGCAGCCAGCCACCACCGAGCTTCTTCTCGAATCGTTCCAGAAGACAGAGTCCAGCATTGTCGAGCGCTTGCCGGAGATGCGCTTCATCGAGCAATACGACCCCGAAGACACGAGTGATGCGGCTGTTAGCAAGCCTTTCGCCTACGTCGCAGCGAAAGTCATCTCTATCCCCGAAGCTGGAGTCCCTTGCTCCGAAACAAGCTGGACGCCTGAGGATCTCTTCAGCAAGTCGCCGTTGGATACCGCCGCCGAAGAGGCAATCACGGAGATGCGCGACAAGTATGCTGCGGGTGAGCGGATCGGTTGGTATATTGTCTACAATGGCGATCCCGAGAGATGGTTTCCTCTGTCAGATGAGGAGGAAGAAGATAGTATGGACGACGACGAGGGATCTTACGGGAATGGCGAAGAGTACGATAGCGATCAGACGCCACCAGCGACGCCTTCATCAGCAACGGTACGTTTCGCACTAAAGTTATTTTGCTGGGTGCCATGACCCCTAACGATGTTTGTGTTATGCAGGTACGACTTCCCCAGCGGCTTACAAGATTTTTTGGTCGGAAAGCGGCCTAATGACTGTACTGGGAGAGGTGATTCTTAACGTCTTACGCTTGACGATCCACTATCGACTTGATCTCCATCACAAAGCTGGCTTTGGGTTTGTTTTTATTCAGCGCGATAAATGTCTATTTCGTTCAACATCATTCGTTACACGGCAGCAGTACCTCACATGGTACCGTAGCCTCCTTTTTGCCAAGCGGCATCGAAGGTCGCCTGGTCCACAGCGAATTGTTTGATGTAATCCTTCTCCAGATCATGTGCCCTCTTGCCAAGCAGGACCAAACTGTGAAGAGGTCGGCCCATGTCAACTTCTGCCAGCTCCTTGAGAGTACCGGCAACCAACTTCTGGTCAGGGGCTCCAACACGAGCGGCACCAACAGCCAGACTGTCCGCAGTCCAGACTTCCTCCTGGCGCTCCTCCTCCGTCTCGAGCATCTGACTGGCGCACTGCGCAACTGTCATGAAGCGCGGAGGCTCGTAGATCAGACGTCCACGGGCCATGTTCTCGAGGGATTGCTCCTTGACCTTGATGTCCAACAGGACAAGTGTGTGAAGACCCAGTCCAGCATTCTCCTTGACACGGTCGTAGTAGGACGAAGGCTTCCAGGTCTCAGTGAAGAAGACCATGCTGACGGTCTGTCCGAAGTTGTACAGCTGCAGGCCGGTGCAGCCAATACCGGACATGATCGATGCGTTAGGGATGACCTTGGACTCGATGCCTAATTCACGGGCGCGTAGGACTAGATCGGTGTGTGTCGTAGCACTAGTAGCTGGCTGTCAATCCCCATGCATATCTCCCCATCAAACAACATATGAAGGTGAAAACACATACCCGAAGGGGTCGCCCACCACCAGGAAAGCGACATCGACTTTGTCGGCTTCAGCGAGGATGTCATCGCTACCAGTCTCGACCAATTCGCGGTCCGCTACAATAACAGGGCGTCCATAGAAAGCTTCCTACTGGAACGAGTCACTCCCAGTCAGCCACCTCTGCACGAATGTGCTAGAAGTATGATTGCGCAGAGGCACCCACTAGTTTCTCCTTCTCCACGAGGAGGATGCTTGTGTACGCTTCGAGGTAAACGCGCTCGGCCTTCTTGACCACCTCCAGACCTCTGACAGTAATGTCAATCTCATCGGCAAGGCCGAGTCCCACTAGATAAAGCATTTTGATCGTGCAATGGAGTGAATTTGCTCTTCAGAGAAAGTTGATTGCAGCATAAAAGTTTCCCTTATCACCCCGCCAAATGCGGTGGAAGGCGGAGGAACTAATGATCCGGATATGTGAATGGTGGAAGCACGCGTGTGTCAGGTGACGTGCCTGCGTCCTCCGCTGGGGCTCTGCCTATTGGGGAACGCCTCTATTCATCAGCCTCTAGATTGTTGGAGTCTGAGATCATCCGTTCGCTGTATATATTTCAGTGCGGTCTGTCTGGGATTACCAGGCGACCTGCTCTTGATTCTTCGCGAAGATGTCTACAGATCGGACACCAAAGTATCGTCAAGAGATCCAGCAGGTAAGCGTGTCAGTTAGCACCATTGGATTCGCTCAATTGATTGAACTGCACATCTCCGTACTGCACATCAACACTTCATGCTTGTATTGCTTGTCCCAGACTGTGTCTCCTCTTGGATCTAGGTTGCACATATCTTGGTTGCTATCAAGTTCATTCACAGCAGCCCATACTAACTGTTGTTGGTCCGAACTACTACTATATTCACTTGCATCCGTTTGCTAGAATTATGCCGATATCATCACTCTATATTTCCTGGCTCCCCTCTGCTTAAGAATATCTCTGTTCATCATGGTTGCTCTCAAGTCAATGTCACTGTTTCTGACAGTATCGCTTCACACATCCCTCCCATCCCTATCTGTACCCTATTTCCTCTTTCGGACTTACCAATACTTCAACCCTCAACATGTTTGCTCTCTCAGGAGGATTCCCACCTGGCTCGGAGTATGAACCAGAGGATGTGGACGTCGAAAGCGAAGAACAGTTTAAGGGGCGAATGACTAACACTTGGTGCCAGATGATGTTCGTCTCTGGGGAAACTGCCGAACCCTCGGTTGAAACGACTACTCTCATCGAGGAGATTGTTCGTCAACAAGTTGTCGAAATCGTACGATACCTTCGTCACTTCCTTCATCCTGTGAATGACTCTAAAATCCCTACTAGCTTGCTCGAAGCACCGCTCTGGCAACTCGCCGCGGTGTGCGCTCTATCTCCACCGATGATCTGATCTTCTTGATCCGGCACGATAAGGCCAAAGTGTCTCGCCTGAAAACCTTCCTCTCATGGAAGGATGTTCGTAAGAACGTCAAAGACTCGGACGACAAGGGTGGCGCCGATGCGGCCGATTTCGCCGCCGCCGACGACCCCATCGCCGGAGGCGTCGTGGCTGGACCTCAGGATGTTGCGTCGAAGCCAAAGAACAAGCGTGCCCGCGTCGGTCTCGCCTGGGATGTGAACAGCTTCTATTCCGTGCAGGTTCCCGAGCGCGAGGATGAAGAAGACGAGGAAGAGGAGGAGCAGAACTACGCCACCCTGCAGCGCCTTGCCGCTGCCGACGAACGCACCAAGCATATGACGAGGGAAGAATATGTGTTCTGGTCGGAATGCCGTCAGGCGTCCTTCACCTACCGCAAGAGCAAGCGTTTCCGGGAGTGGGCCGGGTTCGGAATCGTCACCGAGTCTAAACCTAACGATGATATTGTCGACATCCTCGGGTTCCTGACCTTCGAGATAGTGCAAACGCTGACCGAGGAGGCCCTCAAGGTCAAGGAACGGGAGGATCGAGAGAAGAACCGTCGTGGCGGCGCAGATAATGGCGAGGACTCCAAGAAACGTAAGCGCGAGACCGGACTCTTCGACCCCCCTGAGGAGGGCCGCACCCCTGTCGAGCCCAAGCATATCCGCGAAGCCTATCGCAAACTGCAGGCGACGCCCAATAAGAACATCGCCATGCTGCTACATAACGGTCGTGTGCCGGCCCGGATGCCATTACGATTGGTGAGTCGTGTCTGGACCTTTCTTCTATACAACGCTAACAGCGAGAATAGATTTAATGGGGTTATTTTGTTAAACGGCGTCTATTGGAGTCCAAGCTAGTGATACCCTCAACACACACTCCTACATGTTATTAGGACCGGCCTCTTTGATATAATATGGTGTGATAGCATTGCAATGATTGGTTTACTTTTGTTCTGCACCAAGCCCCATTTGCTTACGCCCCGCATGTATGGATACCCTTCCACTGAACAATGTGTCTTTCATTTGCGAATTAATACAAATATGATACTAGTGACATGCTACTTAGCACATGTGTCATCAGGGTCATGAAATCATAGGGTAATTCACTCGTCCACGGCTTGCGTGGTTCAGCGAATAACGAACAGCGACAGTTTACTCGTTCGCGTGCGTGCGGCGCCCTATCATTCCCCATTAATATCCATATTACAATCATTACACGAGAGAGAAAAGGCAAAAGAACTTACACTCCTCCAGCTCCGCTCGCGACAGCTCGCGGATGCTGTTGATAGCCGGCACGTTCCCGGTGGCCACGCTCTTGACGGTCTCGACGGCGCGGGTGAGCATCCCCTTGCGAGCCAGCGCATAGTGGGCGGTCACCGCCTCGAGCTTGATGACGCCGATGCGGGGGTCCTCGGGGCCACCGTCGTGCACGCCATCCCCCAAATCGCCCAGCCAGGCCTGCAGGGCGGGCGAATAGTACTTCTTGACGGTATCGCGGTCGGAGATGATGGTGGCGGTGCCGGAGATGGAGGCCCAGGAGCCGCTGAGCGGGTCCAGGAAGGACATGTTTACCTCCTTCGGGTGGGCGGTCAGGTCCATCGTCTTGTGCGAGAAGAGGTTCGTGTGGAAGATCAGGTCAATGCCACCGTGCTCCTGTGCATTCACAAGATGAATTTAGCTTTGATAGAAGGAGAAGGGGGGGGGGGTTGTTCGAGAGGCGTACCTTTCCGGCGAGCGCCATGCAGCGGGATGTAAGGAGCTCATCGTCCGAGGACTTGGTGGTGAGCATGCCGAACTTGGAGTCACTGATGAACGTGACGAGGTCCTCGACCTTCTGGGCCAGAGGAGGGTCCTCGTGCGACTTGGCTGTGTAGGGGTCGAGGGGCTTGTTGCCGGCCGCGGTGTTGATGGTGCTGGACATTTTGGTGATGGTTGTGATTATGTGTTATGTGTGATCTGTGTGATGTATGATACGGGTGTGTGTAATTGAGCGATTCTGATGTTCTTGAGATGATAATAATTGGAGAAAGGTGAGGGAGCTGCAGGAGATAGGATGTATTTATTAGATGTGATCGATTGCCAAGGCTGGCGTAGATGTGACGTCAATGGGTGTCATTGCTTGCGTTACTCTATCGCCAGTTGATCCTCGATGAACGCTGTTTCTGCGATCGCGCTAGATGGGGGGGGTTGATGTCAACTGCTCTGATGATCGGTCGATTCGAGGCAAACCAGAGGCAGCTTGTGTATGTAGATTTGGTACAAAAAGTTACCTTTTCCGCAAGAGCTAACTTACCTTAAGCATAAACAGATATCGTCGGCGGCCCTGCGGCCCTGATAGTAGCCAGGCTGCTCACCGCCCGCCACAGCCATGTTGCTACTATAGTTCCTCGATAGAATAGCCTCACGTAGCCTGAACTCAGCAGCTATTCATATCCCCAACAGATATGCCGGCCATCGATGGCTGATATCAGCCTTGTACAGAGAACCGGTAGGTAGTTATCACGTCGTAAGGGTCTGGACACCCGCATTGGTCCGCTTGAACAGCACTCTGCTGACTGGTAACTCACAAGCTGTATATGTCACACCGCCTCTCACGACGTGACAAGTTGACATTGTCTGGACAGGACATAGACGCCAACAACTGGTTCAGGCCGAGGATAGGGCTCTACTCCTCTTGAATACACATTCCCCCGAGCATTTCATTGACAGTATTGCTGTGCTGCAATATACAGCCAAAATGCTGCAGTGGCTAATTCCCCGCCTGCTACTCCTCGATTTCTCCTGGTCAGATCATCAAAGGCCGACGACAGTTCCAAGCAACCAACTTCCACCCATCCCTCGCGTAACTCACCCCCGTGTCCGTCAATTGTGGGGCATCATCCACACACACCTCCGACGATTTTCCCGATCATATTGCAGCTGGGTCGGGATCGCCTACGATAATCAAATCGCCCAGCTCCCGTTCGGGCTTATTCTCAAGTGGTCAACTGGTACCCGCCTCGAGGAAGTTTTGGCGATGCAAGTCGCCAGGCAAGCCGGCCTCCCTGTGCCAAAGGTCATCTGCTATGGCGAGCATGCTGATAGTCCGCATGCCCCGGTTTCGATCCTGATGACGCGGGTTCTTGGCAAGGAATTAGGTCAGGTTTATGATACCCTAAGCAACGAAGAGAACGAGATGGTGTTTCGACAGCTGGATCGGTTTTTAACGTGTATTAGGGACTGGGAGAGTCCATGGGGCGAAAGCAGGATCTGCTCGATTGTAGGAACGCCGGTTAAAAGTGTCCGGGTGCCTGCCTAATCATCTTGCCGGCCCGTTTAGGTAGGAGCAAGAACTCAATGATTATTTGAGGAAACCTGCCTGGTCGGGTGGATTTGCGTCCGAGGAAGCTTATCAAGAGGCGATGAATCGAGCCAGGAAAATGGATGAGCTATCCCATCGTGTTGTCTTTACTCACGGAGATTTGAAACACCACAATATCATGGTCCATAATGGACGCATCACGGGCTTTCTGGATTGGGAATCCGCAGGCTGGCATCCTGAGTATTGGGAATATACAACAGCGTTGAGGCTTCACGCCGGCGGACTTCTGGTGGTATCAGTGCTTGAGCTTGGTGGGAAGTCTTATCTGCGCGAATTGAATTGCGAGAGGGCGTTGACTTGTTTGACTAGTGCCTCTTATTACTGGTGAACCTGAATAATCTGCTTCTTTCCAAGATGTCAGGTTTTGGTCGCCCCGCCACAGCGTATAGCACGGACCTGGTGGCCTGTGTTCTGACTATACGGCTAGTTGTCAAGCTGTTCGAATTCCTTCTTTGAGATAAGAGGACCCGATCCCTCATTCACAATAAGTCCAGCACAGGTAAAAAGCCCTGTCCTGTGATCCTTCAAGCCCCAAGATCTAGGATCAAGGGAAGCAGATAGGACTTTTCTTTCGATATGTCTTCTGACTCAGTTTTGAGACACTCGACGCCTGATATCAGTTCTCATTGCCTGTCTGTCCCAGGTGTATAATGAAACCAGGTTAATTCATAATTCTGAAGAAGTCGAGCCCTGGTGAGATGCCATGTTGGAGAACCGTCAGGGGGGATGGATTCCAAGAAGGGAAGAACAAATGCTAAAGATGGGTGCGCGAACGCTACCATTTGTTAGAAGAGTCAAGAATTGATCAGGGTAAAGTGGAAAACTCACATCTAGTCGATGGCTAATCCTGAGAGAAATCAGTTCTAGACTGTTCTTTGCATCCTCGAGCTCTTGGGAGCAGAAGTTCAGAGCCATTGTTGGGTCTAGATTCAGTGTCGCGGCCATACATGTGCGCAACTCTGACCTCCTCGCACTATCCCGCCGTTAGCACATGCTGACTCCACGATCTAAGCCAGACCAACCGGCTGAGCACCGTACTTTAAGAACATGGACTTGTTCGAGTTGAATCAGTGCTAGCAAGGGCTTGGGCCATTTGACGTATAGCCATGGCGTATTATTAATGTATGGGTGAGAGAAATCATAAAGAACGGTATCATAGAAATCATTGGGAAGACGAAAATGCTCGTCACAGATGTCACGGTGAAGAATTCCGATGTCATGCCACGCTGTAAGACGTTCAAGCCGGTCAATAGATAACAAGATGCATCATTCCTTCTCGAAGTCACTGAGAGGCAGATCCCCGATTTTCGCTATGAAATCATCGAATAGATGATATTCTCATAGCGGAGGCGTTCCAAGTATATGGTGGCAGCGTATGTTGGGTTCGACTCTTTCGAACACTATGGCCTGAGGACGCAGCGCATGACTTCTAGGGTTTTTCTTCCGGGTTAAGTTTAGCATCACACCATGAGATGTTGGAAAATAGGTTGCTTTGGAGGACGGGCAGTTGCGGCGAATGTGTTCATTAGCCCGACTCTCATCTAGGAAAGGGTCTAGTTGATTGATCGACTCGAAATCCTCTTTTCCAAAGAACTAACTCTTAATCAGTCATTTTTTGTGTGTTTATTCATTGTGTCAACATACTGTTTTCACCACCAGGTTGGCTACACCGTTCACCTCTAATTCCAGCACCATTATGCTATGCAGTCCCGGCATATCATCACGCAATAGTCGTCCTATTTCCCAGGCACCGTGGCATTGAAATCCCTTGAAGTCCTTCGGATCGCAAGCAGGTTGATTGCCCAAGGGAATAACGTGCGGCTCACAGCCTTGCAAGAGAAACTCTGCCCATTTGTGATTCATTGCGCCGCTAACATTTCGAATGGAAAAGGGTCGGGAGAGGTGGAGGAAGCCAGCAATAGAGAACAGATAAAACCTTCAATCATGGATATCAGGTCATCTGGGTCAGATGACCCAACTTAGACATTTACTATGTAAGCTTGAGCCTTCAGTTGTTAAGGAGTACAGGTAGGTAAACCTGCATGATCGAAAGCTGTCCACCTCAAAGTCATGGCATGAATGCTTACACCGTGCCTATAAAGCGAAAAGCATGACTCCTGGGCCTGACTTCTTCCTTTCCAATCCTGAACAGTGACCGGTAAGTATTTTATACTTGTCAGCATAATGCTAATAACTGGCAGTTCGAAACAACTGACGCTCCAGTTTCCTCCTCGACTACCAGTAAATCTCACTACTTTCATGAGAAGCCTCTCTCATTCTATGGTTGGCCAATGGGTATATGATTTCCTGGCAGGTTCCCATGCGACCATTTCCCCAGGACTTCACCCTTCAAGCACGCCATCCACTGATCATGGTATAGTTCCCCGTTGTGTGAACATATATATATATTACAAATGCAGAGTGCCTTCATCTCAAGACATAAGAAAGCTCAATTGCAGTCACCACATAGTATCAACCTCATCCTCGCTGCTAGACGATGTGTCCAATAGCAGCACCCTGTTTGGCTATAGTTGGTGGCTGCCTCAATGTTTCATCTTCGCGAATTGCTGCATACCAACAATGAGTTGCATTTGGGCAGACAGGAAATGGACTGTGCCCTAGTCAGACAAACAAACCAGACAAGACTGGCCAACATCAAGGCAGCCGTGCTTATTGCACAAGCATGGGTAACGAGAGACAGCCGTGAGAGGCCATGAATCATAGACATGGCTTGAGTATGTAGACAACATATTTATTGCTTCAAGGTTTGGTCAATGGTAGTTCGCTATGAATCTCACCATTGACCCAATATGATCTCTCTACGTGTACGCTGACAGATTGAGATTCAGACCGGTCTGGCAGAGGGGGCTCTGTGTGAGGTTACGTCTGAGTCCCCCCATGAGCCGCAAAATTTCCTGCTCCCGTGTTTCAGGTAGACCATTCATGCAGCCAGCCCAGGCTTCAGGGCTTCCTAAGACACGTCGGCGTAATGCAAGGCGCAATAACACTCTTCGTGATCGTCCGTTGGGGGCCATTCGACAACGCCTCGAAGCAGAGATCACTCGACCGCCGATCATATTTGTGCCACGAGATGGGAAGACTCTGTAGGTGGGGTTCCTTCATTGCTACCATGTGGTAAATATCCACTCTGCTGTTTTGCCTAGAGACCCTGTAGAGCTGACCACCAGTATGATCAGCTCCTGGAGCGTTCGGATGAAGGACTGTACTCTTGTATTCTCTTCCATAGTCCCAGGCACGTTGAAATGCATGCGATAGCTGCATTTTCAGAGGCTGCAGAGACCGTGTCGCCTCACGACAACAATATATCTGTTCCATCTGGTGAGGTAAGATCGGTATCTCATGATAAGCTCTCCGTGTTATGACCTGGACTCTTGAACACAAGACCATAAGGCCTATCAACCGCAGTCAAGACGAGCGGATTAGGGGGATTTTCAGCCCCCGCGAGTTCTTCTGGAAGTGGTATCTGATGTCAGACATTGCCACATGGCGATGCTCGTAGAAACTTCGCAATTATTGTTGGATTCTTTGAAATCAGTTGGAAGGGAAATTGCATGCGAACGAGGCCTGGGGGCGAAAGTTGTGTTGTTTGAAGGATTGTGTCGGGAGGAGGCGGAGATGCGCAACAACAACTCCCCTCGCTTCTCCCCTTCCTCTTTCTGACAACCTCCCCTCTGATTCTTACCGCCAGAAACTTGTCTTCCATCACCACCTGGACTATGGATATGAGCTCAAGTATCAAGTCTAAGGTATGACGGTCTGCATATAACATGCTCTTTTGCTAATTGCTTCCAGTCGTGTGGTATGAAGGAATGCCTTGCAGACTCTGACACGATTTGGCCCCAACGCCATGACGAACTAGTCTCTTCAGGCCCGCGATGAGAGCTCAGAGACTGCGATGCTCCCTTTCTCGAGCTCACTGCCACATTCGTTCATAGCGGGATCCCGTTACAACAAGGACAAGCTGCCTATCATGATGCAATTTGTTCGCTATTCGCGGCGCCCGTGTCCCAGCGGGTCAGTTGGTCGCTCCCGCCGAGTCATAGTCAGGTACTAGGTTACTTGGCTTACCAGCTTTCTATGGCTCCCGTGGAACTTGTAGCCCCCGTTCAAACATTACGGACCCAAGATCTGTGCTGAGATGGGGGAAAGCTGAGAACAAGGAGTGCGTACTGGGCGGACTCGGCTCCGGCGAGGGATCCCGTCTGGGGGAGGCGACGTATATCACCTCCTGCAGGTCCCCGTCGATTTAATATAGCCTATTTGTTTTCGGTCCTCCTTAACATTGGGCGGCGATCCTACATCATGGCCCTACCTGCTATGCCACACTATAGACAGGATCCTTACCCACCGCAATACTCAGATATTCCTATTTCTCTCGGCCACACGCCCTACGGTAACCCCTACGCTTCGAAGTCTTCCGACAGTCTCGGATCACGATCGACATTATACTTCCTCCCGAATGACATACTCGAAGATCACATCGACGTGGCAGGCCAAACCCAACACAACCACATCAACAAGATGCCTGGCAAGCACATTGACGACAAGCTTCTTCTGGCAGGATTGGAGACGAATTGGGACTCTTCCGACCGCTTGGCCGTGCCGAGTCTGAGCATTCCCAAAGTCGGCATGTACGATCGACCACCGCTCAGTCCATGCCCTTCATATACCTCGCGAGCAAGTCCCACGATGAGCTCACCCTCCACGACTGAATGGAAGTATAACAAGCCGCTTCCCCCGGTTCCCAACCCACAAGAGAAACATATCCATGCCTCATACCAGTCAGGCTCGCCCGCGGGAGAGTCTCTGCCGCTCTACAGCTCGCGACCTCAGACACCTCGACCTATGACTCCAGGCTCTATGCCATCGCGATCGACAACGCCACAGCCACCAATGGCACCTCGACCTCTTACTCCTCGATCAGTGACCCCTCAGCCCCTGAACCCACGCCCCATGACCCCTCAGCCGTCACTGGCCAGCCCGATGACTCCGCAACCATTAAACATGCGACCTATGACTCCCCAGCCACTGAACACTCGGCCCATGACCCCTCAGCTTTCGACGGGCCGACCGATGACCCCCCAGCCGTTGACTCCTCGGTCTTTCACACCGCGACCTAACGATCACCGTTCACTGAATCCAGAATTCTCTTTAGCCGCCGCTGCGGCGTTGGACGCATTTCCGAACGGACCTTCATGGCCACAGCAGGTTGATGCCCCACCATCAACGGGCCTTTTCCCTCCATATCATTCTGAGCAGAGCCTCTTTCCTCCGTACAACCCAAATACTAGCGCACCAGCTCAAAATCGGTCTGACGGGCCCTCAAAGCAACCATCAAAGAAGTCTACGGAGCAAAGGCTATCCGCTAAAGACGACGGTGAGGAGAAGCCTATATGGCGAACGCTCAAAGCGGGAGTGCGACGCGTCCTCACCACTAAAGCTTCATCTTCAAATTTGAAGAAATCCAAGTCTCAGAATGATCGGCGAGCATCCATCATCGTTCGCATGTCCACGAATCCGCAACAGAAACAAGAGCCAGGAGATCAGCAACATGATTGGATGCAAAATGTCGAGAAACAGGACGAAGATCGATATCAAGATGCGGTCAGCCGCATGAAGAATGTGCTTGCCAGCTTATTAGAGGATGGCTATTCAATGGACGCAATTCTTCAAGCCGAAGCGAACCAAAAGTTTCTCCGGTCCCTCTTCTTGAGAGTACAAAATGACCCTCTTCTCGGCTTGGACGTTGCTCCACCAGCACCACCAAGTCGCTGTGCATCTCCTGCACCTCTTCAGCTCAGTCCTTCTTTCCTTCCTGGTTCTCCCCGCCTCAATGTTCACAGCCATTCCCATTCTTATCCTCCTCCCGGCTCACCGGCTCTTCCCCCACCTCCGCACTTGAATACTCATTCTTACTCCCATTCTGTTCCCCCTCCGTCGCCAGCGCCTACCAGTCCTCTACCTCCATTACCTTTCTCTCAGACTCATCCTCCCCCTACCCCTGCTTCTCCTGCTCCTACCTCCAAGACCCGCAAGACCGGCGCCGAGGACGAAGACGCTTGGGAGTATGTTGGCTACGAAGATGACGCCACGATGCAGGACGACAGTCCATCAATACACGTCTTCAACCTCGGCGACAATGAATCGGACACCTCCAGCATCTACCCACGCTATACAAAAATGATGGCAGAGATTGAGGACGACCTAAGCAAAGCATTCCCGCCCACCCGCTGGAGTCTGACCAAGCCCGGCCTAGAAGACATGACCCTCCAAATCCTCCTCCAGATCGACGATCTGGACGACCTCTTCGCCTTCGCCCAGGTCAACCGCGCCACATACCAAGTCTTCAAGCGCCACGAACTGCCCCTGATGCAGAACACCATCCGCCTCAAATCACCCGCCGCCTGGGAACACCGCCAGATGAGCGACATCAACTCGCAGGAATCCTCCTCGGAGGAAGAACCCTTCACGGCCGCGATCTACTACCGCCAATACACCCGCGACCACCGCACGCTGGCCACGCTGAAGGGCCTGATGATGACCCACTGCCGGGCCGTGATGCGCTCGGCCTCGTACACGGCGCTCTCGCGGCCAGCCAGCCCCGCGGCCCGCAAGATCGACAACGCGATTTGGCGCGTCTGGACCTTCTGCCACCTCTTCGGCATGCAGACGGGTCGCGACCACGACATCGACGGCCAAGTCAGCTGGCTGCGCGGCGAGGTGCGCTCCCCGTTCCAGCCCTGCCCGGACCCCAACGACGTCTGCAGCATCCTGTTCGACCCGCCCCCGGGCTTCGGCGAGGGCAACAACCCCGGCGGCCTCTCCGTGACCGACATGCAAGACATGGACGAGGTCTGGACCTGTCTCAAATACATGTTCGGCTTCCTGCGCGGCGAGACCGAGCGCGCCCGCCGCTTCGGCGTCTTCGCCAACGCCACTGCTTATAGCGGTGACGACGACGACGACGACGGCAGCGCCTCGTCTCCTCCTCCCCCCGACACCGACAAAAGGAATCAGGGCATGATCATGCTGCACGAGTGGATCTACTACCTTATGACCCTGGGCCCGGAGGCGGTCGTCGAGCTCGCCCCCTTGGGCCCGGATACCCATGCCGAGACGACATTCCAGCGCGCCATGTCGCGCGGGTGGACGACGTGGCCGGCGCCCCGGGCCGGCGCGACGCGCAGTGCTTTCTTGACTGATGCGTTGGGCCGGGTGTCTGGTGGATTGCGGCGGTTGGAGGAGTTGCAAAGGGAACTGTGGTATAATTATTTGTGAACCGTGTGGATGGGTGAGTAATGTAGGTTATTTGGGAAGCTGCGGTGGTGTTCCGGGTAGTGAGCGAGATTTTCTGCCTTCTCTGTCTCTTTTCCTTCTTCGAGCATGTATTTATAGAATTGAAAGGTTTAATGAATGGAATGAGTGCTGGCCTTGACTTATAGCACAGGTTTTGTGTTGACATGAGTCACTTTAAACCTTGCCATTCATATGCCATTGAAATCCTCCCCAATAACGAAGATCGTCCAATCTAGTCTGCCTATCGGCGTGACGTACCTATAGCAAGCGAAAGCACGGCCACTGACATTCAAATGCAAGATGACAAATTCAACTCCATGGTGTCCCTCGCAGACCACTATCCCATAACCCCTAAACCCCAGCCTGACCCAAGCCCATACTCACAATCACGGCTCCGCTTTGAACACGACCCGAAGTAAAACCGCACCCCCAGCCACCAAGCCCACCAGTGTCGGCAGCTCCCAGCTCGGAACAGTTTCCTTTCCACTCGAAGTCGCCGACATGTCTCCATGTTTGATCATGGTTCGAATGATGGGATAATACCACCAGGACCACGAATACGCAATCCAGAGCACCACCCAGACGAAGCCGACGCAGCGTTGCCAGAGCGGAGGGACAGCAGCACCACCGCCACCATCGCGGATTGCAGTGGGGGTGGCATCAGCATTGACGTCTCCATTTTTCTGTTTCTGTTCATCTTCGAGCCGCACCGGGGTGCGAGACCGCCGCGCTACCGCCGCCCGCCACACATACTGCACTGCATCCTCGAACATGATGGCGACGGCATGCGACAGGAAGAACAGTATTGAGCCAAAGTGCCCGCCCTCTACTCCGGCGACGGTGTTGCCAATCATGTGCATGATCATGGAGAGACTGAAGACGATGAAGACGTTGACGTAGCGCTCGACAAGGGAGGGCCGGGGTAATCTGAGAATGCGAGTGGTGACGCAATTTGAGAAGCTGCTGAAGGGCCAGCGGAGGTATTGGTGCCAAAATTTGCTGAGAGGGCACCATTACGGGTTAGATACGAGAAAATACTCGGATATTCAAAGAGAAGAGGCAAGGAAGAGTCAGGCAAAGGTGTAACATTCGGGTCTTTCAAATCGAATGGAGACCTACCCCCAGAAACCACGGCACGTGTAGGAATCCGCAAGACTCCCAAATAATGGCGGCCACTGAGACACAGAATGGTCACCCGAGCCGACGAAGAGGATAGCCGTGCCGCGGTACATCATATCCAGGAACAGATAGGAAGGGATCAACCCGATGATGTAGGTGCATGCCAGTCGGCCGGGCCATTGGTCCAGTCGATATGAGAACTCCTGTCCGGGTCTGTAGAACGATTGGTCGGGGTGGAGACGCGGGTGCTCGAGGAGACGAAGGAAGAGGCCCTGCCAGATGATGATGGCGAGCTGGCGGACGGCGTACTGCGTGCGTCCGGGAGGAGGGTCGGTTTGCATCACGGCTGGGAAAGGAGGGATGTTCTTGGGCTGCCATTGTGTGCCGATGCCCCGGATGGTGAGCAGGAGCTGGAAGGCGGCCTTGGACCGGTCTGGCAGTGTGGTCAGGTCGACGTTGGAGATATAAAGGAGATTCATCAGTTGGATGAGGAAAGTGAAGGAGTGGCCGCCGGTCCGCATCTTGAACATAAAAGTCGACGCGCTGAGGCTATTGAGCACCCCCTCGAGGTAGGCCAGGTAGACCATCGAGGGGAAACAGATCCATCGCATGAAAGAGCCCTTGGTTGTCCGAGTGAGCAGTGTGATCATAATCAAATTCTGCAGAGCCATGACCACGCCGCAGCATAGATCCGCTGAGATCGCCATTTTGGTTCGGTTGCCTAGACTCTGATCGGCCCTGGTGCAAGCCAGCTCTCGGAGACGCCTGGGGCATGATATATCTAGCTTGTTCCCTTGCTCAAAGGACAAGCATTTTGGGACTGTTGCCGTTTAGGGTTTCAATGCAGGGAACTGTGCGACCCGAGGAAGTATCAACCCAAGCAGACACTGTCAGCTCGTCAGTCCACAGCAGCAGCGAAAGCCCAATAGGATACTAACAAGCACGGAACCCACGAGAAGAATGCTTTTTGTGTGCTACCTTACCTCTGAGTCCACAAGCCTGGTGTCAGACGGTATCATCGTCCCTGTTTTGAGCCATGAGGAGAATTCGGATTAGAGCTGATGGCAATCGAACTGACGCAGGAACAGCTGATCGCGATAACAAAGCCCACATGGGGTGCATGTAAGCTGAAATAAGAGTTGGATGAATAAACTCTAGAGTTTAGTGCAGACCAATCCAGATGAAGCCTCGCTTCATGACTGGATGAGAGTCATGCCATTGTGTATCCATGTCCTTGTGCCACGATGGATGCATGGAGCTCAGAGCGAGTGCTTTGGCTGCATACGCCGACTCTCTCCTGCTGCCGACAACCCTATCAGTGGTTGGTAAAGAAGCATTGTCTCGAGGTAGGGAGCAACCGAAACATGGAACCTTGAAGCCTTGGAGGCAGGTGACTGTCGCCAGATCGAGCTAGTGCTCGGGCTATCTTCACCCCGATGTTACTCGGGTCGATTTTGCCCCGAGTGTTCGTTCGCCCTTTGGATCTTCCGCTTCACCCCCTACCAAGAGAATATTTCGTGGTGTAATCAGCTACGAAGCACGCTTGTATGACATGATGAACATGATGAACTGATGAGAAGGCATGAATTATGAAATCTCGTAAATTCGTATCCTGGAAATTGTTTTACATGAACCAGTCATGGCTACGTTGCAACCAAAGCTTAGAACTTCAAATGACCCGTCACCGTAGCGAGTCACTCCACAGTCTCATCCACTTAAGCGAAAGGAGCATCAGTCAGGCGGAAGTGCACAGCCTTGATCTGAGTGTAGTTCTCCAGGGCGTACGAGCCAAGCTCGCGACCAATACCGGACTCCTTGAAACCACCAAACGGCACTTGAGTGTCGAGCATGTTGTAGCTGTTGACCCAGACGGTACTATTTTCATGGTCAGTATTTGTTCGGTCGAAACTACAAGCAAGATCATGGATACATACCCCGCACGCATCTGGTTGGCCACGCGGAGGGCGGTGTTGATATCCTTGGTGTGAATACCAGCGGCAAGACCTGCAGGCGTTAATCAGTATAGGAGTACAAAATATAGGAAGTGGAAGACTTACCGTAGGAAGTGTTGTTACCGATCTTGATGGCATCCTCGACGTCCTTGAACTTCTGAACGGTGATGACGGGGCCGAAGATCTCCTCCTGGACAATCTTCATGTCCTCGGTCACATCAGTGAAGACAGTGGGCTGGATGAAGTAACCCTCATTGCCGTGGCGCTCACCGCCAACGGCAACGGTAGCACCGGCCTGCTTGCCGTGGTCGATGTACTCCATGATGCGATCGAACTGAAGCTTGGAGACCTGGGGACCCTGGAAGGTGTCCTTCTCGAAGGGGTTGCCGACCTTGTTCTGGGCGCTACGCTCCTTCAGACGGGCGACGAACTTGTCGTAGATACCCTCCTGAACCAAGAGACGGGAACCGGCACAGCAGCACTGACCGTGGTTGTAGAAGATACCGAAGTTGGCCCAGGTGATGGCGTTGTCAATGTCGGCGTCGTTGAAGACGATGTTGGGGGACTTGCCACCCAGCTCGAGAGTCACCTTCTTCAGGTTACTCTTGGCAGCGGCCTGCATGATGGTGCGGCCAACCAGGGTAGAACCAGTGAAGGCAACCTTGTCAATGTCCATGTGGCTGGAGATGGCGGCACCGGCCACACGACCGAAGCCGGAGATGACGTTGACGACACCAGCGGGGATGCCCGCCTCGAGCACCAACTTTGCGGCATAGAGGGCAGACAGGGGGGTCTGCTCTGCCGACTTGAGGACGACGGTGTTACCGGTGGCCAGAGCGGGGCCGATCTTCCAAGACCACATGAGGAGAGGGAAGTTCCAGGGGATGATCTGACCGCAAACACCAATGGGCTCGTGGCGGGTGTAGGCGAAGGTCTCGTTGTTTGTGTCAATGGTCTGACCGTGGATCTTGTCGGCCCAGCCACCATAGTAGCGCAAGCACTTGGCAGCGGCGCCAACATCCCCCTTGGCCATGGAGATCGACTTGCCGTTGTCCAGGGCCTCGATGGCGGTCAGGATGTCAGCATCGCGCTCGAACAGATCAGCCAGCTTGGTCAGGAAGCGGCCGCGCTGGTGAGGAGTGACATGACCCCAGGAGCCCTCGAAGGCCTTGCGGGCAGCCGCAACGGCAATGTCGACATCCTTCTCCGTAGCTTCGTGAACGGAAACAATAGGCTTCTCGTTGGTGGGGTTGATGGTCTCGAAAGTCTTGCCTTCGACGCCCTTGACCCACTCGTTGTTGATGAACCTGATCGTAAAACAAATTGTTAGTGATGGGGATGAATAATGAAAACGAGTCCACGATAGGGAGACACATACAAGCCCAGAGGCTGTTCGTACTTGGCGAGAGGAGTCTCGATGGTGGTGAAGAGATCAGCCATGGTGTGAAATTAAGATGATAAGGAGGGAAAGGAGAGGCGAGATGAGAAGAGAAAAAGGGAAGAGAAAATGAGGGGAGGGGGAGGGGAAGCTCCAGTGTTAATAAAGAAACGAACCTGGTGAACCATAGCTAGGATCGCCGAGGTGGGGTGGGGACGGAGGAAACGGAGGAACATTCAAAGGGGAAGATGATGGAGGGGGGGGGAGGGGGGGAAAGATGTCGCCGAAGGAGGGGTGGAGGAGGCGAAGCTCTCCCAGTACGGTTAATGCAGTGCAGTACCTATAGGGTACTCAGTACTCTGTATGTAACAGCACAATGGCTTTTAGTATTGCTCATCGCTGTTTCGTCGACCGAACCGGGGAGTCCAGAGGGGATTACTTCATGGCCCACGCCTTGCGCGCGCGCCCCGCTTTTGCTCCGTTACTGAACGTTACTGAATCTCTCGCTGGCTGGGTTGCCAGTTCCGTGGGTGGGTTTTTTTCCAGATCGTGCGGGGTTTCCGCAGCAGATTCTCATCTCGCCCACTGCACCCCCCATCTCATCCCCTCCGGTAAACTTAACCAGTTATACTAACCCATCTACTAGCAAGGTACCAGGTTACTGAGTCCAACATTTTCTGCTTGTTTCTTATTTTCACGATCCTTCTGAAGTTTTCTATCAGAGAATTCCCGACTCAAAAAGAGAACGGCTTACCTACTCTATCCTGCCCTGCAGCTTATTCTTATTCAGTGCTGTCACTAGACTACTCATAAAAGCCATAGTGGCGCGGAATCTCCCCGCTTAGCCTCGGCGGTCCCCTCAACAGCCAGTCAATGAGACTCAATGCGGTATAAATCGCGCTTGCTCACTGAATTAGTCTGCCATTCTTAACCCCGGGCAACCCCTCCAGGCTCCGGGCTCCGTCAGCCGGTTGCAGCTATCTGGACCAGACTCGACTAATGCCCCAATCCTGCAGGAGATCAACCTGGTCCAATATTTGAATGAATGAGCAAGCAGATCAGCCGGATCAAGGGAACTTACACTCACTCAATACCTTACTCCTCTGCCAACGAATGACGAAGTGCCCTGCCCCCAAAGGATTGAAAGAAATGAGACATGAACCAATGCGAAGCGGGCTACGGCAACCCACCCAACCAGACCAACCATGGACTCGAACTCATTCAAACTGACACACCAAGAGGCTTGGCTTCCTGTCGGCCAAGTTCCAGAACCCAAACACGTGCCGCGTCTTCACCACCACTTTATGTATTCCCTACTCCGTATACTCCTCAGTCCCTACATGATCCCCTGTAGATTAAGAGATAAGGACCCTCTACGTGGCTCTGAGCAAGGTTACCGAGTAGACAACTAGGTAATTACTCTGGTCTACCTAGAGATAAGCTATCGAGAACTCCCCAAGCACTAAAATGTCTCTTCATCCGGCTCGTATTGAAGATCAGAGAGCTTGCCACTGCTAGCCCCTCCTTTCCCCACTTCTCGTGCATACTGTGTACTGCGTAGAATGATTCTGGCCTATTCCCTCCACTCCATGATCACGCACAATCCGAGTGTTTAGTAAACGGACTGGTCACGGGACGGGCTTTTCCCCCCGGACCGATCCCTCGGGACCTTTCTCCCGGTGCCCCGATCGCTGCCTCGGGTTGATTCATCCCGGGCCTGTTGTCCCTGGCTAGGCGTAGTTCAAGAATGGTCGATGGTTTCCATTCTCATCTCATGATCTTGCGAGCAACAAGGCAACAAGAGCGATGGATGGGTGATCGAGTACCGAGCAGGCTCTGTCACTCTTTCTCGCTGTTGTGCAGGATATGATGCCTTGATCCCACAGTTTCCACTCACCATGTGACAACACTTGAGCTACAGCTGCTCTGGTTGCGATAAGAGGACTCGATGCACAGTGATGGGCTTCTTATCTGAGCAGAGCAATTTGGTTCTCTTGTCACTTGTTACTATCCATCTTGTCTGAGATCCAGAACTTGTACTGTCAAATGTGGACCGTACCTTGTTTTTGATTGCAATTCGACATGATGCGATGACTTGGACTGACATTCTACATCCGCAAATAACTGCTTCATCAATGACTGGAATACCGATAGGTATATTTGTGTCAGATTGTACAAAATGAGCGAGCAGCATACGCAATATCTTCACAAGTCATCGAACGGCATCCATGCCGGAAGACTCGAACAATCCCGTGGCAGATGCAAATCCCTGTCGTGCCAGTAAGAGGGCGGCGCGGCTGACGGAGTTGCACCACACCTCCGCGCATTCCTTCGAAGCATCTCCATCCCCCTTTGTCTCTGCATTCATCCCACCTTCGATTTCCAAGAGTGTCAACTCAAGTGTCAGTCGAGCTGATCAGATCCTCACTTCCAAGCCATACCATGCCGAAATTCTATCCCTCCATCTCGGATGACCTACGGGATTGGGTCCTGCGTCAAAGCGTATTCTTCGTCGCTTCGGCCCCGCTGCAAGGTCGCCATATCAATTTGTCCCCCAAAGGACTGCCAGATGCCTCGTTGGCCATACTTGGCCCGAATGAGGCTGCTTACATAGATGCGACTGGGTCCGGAAGTGAGACCATTAGCCACGTGCGTGAAAATGGTCGCATTACGGTCATGTTCTGCTCATTCGACACAGCACCTGGGATCGTGCGTTTCTTCTGCAATGGTTCGGTGATTGAATGGGACCAGCCTGAGTTTCCACAATATCTTGACCGTATGGGAGGCAAGGCCGTGGTTGGAGCACGGGCCATCATCCATCTGGACGTGTTTAAGGTTGGATCTCCTGCTTCGTTCTTCTTTGCCTATGTCAAGATATCTGTAGCCTTGAACCTGTCGGAGTCGCCTGCAATATATAGTCTAGGCATTCTTGTGCAGAACTCGGTTGACACAAAAGCTCATCACTAACATTATGGTCATACCGGATACAGGTCCAATCGTCATGCGGTTATGGAGTTCCGCGGTTGTCCGTGGAGCTTGATCCCGATACCAACGAATCCAGACCATATCTCAAAGACCGAGACACACTGGGCCACTGGGCAGGCAAACAGGTGCAGGCGAACAAGATGCGGGCCTACCAGAAGGAGTGGAATTACCGAAGTCTTGATGGGCTGCCGGCACTCTGGACCGCTGTGAAGGATAACAACAAGTTTACCGGGGTGGCACAACTTGGAAACTGGGCTCGTCGCCATCGGGATGATATCGAAACCGCCAAAACAACAGTCTTGGTGCTGTTCATGGCCATGGGGATTATGCACTGGATCGGATATGTGTAGATATACCATGGTTCGCAGTACATCACCACGTTGCGGGTGACATCATCTTGCCCACGATCCTGGCTTTAACTTCCTTGCGTGGGTTATGCTTCTGACTATTTGGCCGTTAATTAAGTTCAGGTAACTGGGAAATTGCCTTCTGCCCTGTAGCGGGACTTTTCGGTAAATCATCATCCATTCTTTGTTTCATTTGATTCAAGTTGCCGCCAGAATCCTTGTCAACCCCGCCCTTCGTTCGACCGAATCTCCTCGGCTCAACCCAGATGGTGCCACAGTCACACCTGGGCGCCCTTGCTTTGTCTCGCCTCACATTTTTGTGATAAATTACTCGGAGCTCACTTCCAGCCAAAGGAATTGTCTGCTGTACCCGTGACCAGTACCACCTCCACCACCACCACCACTTTCAATTTACCGTGGTTATGGCTTCGCGTTCCGTTCGCATCGCTGGTGAGCCATGAGAGAGGCCGTCCTTTCCGCTGTATACTAATTCACCCTAGGGGCGTCAGGTTCCGCTTCGGATCGACACTATGCCATAGCTGAGTTTGCACGCAACTATTCCCGAGACCCGGTGGATGTTATCACCGCCGATTTCTTGAGCGAGGCCAACATGTCCGCTGGGGCAGCCCGGCGAGTCGACCAGATCCGGGCGCGGTATGAACAGGTGCAACCCGGCCGGGGATTGGCTACCACTACGCGGGTACATGCATACGAGGCGTCATTTTTGCTTGCCCTCGAGCCGGCCTTGGTGGACCTTGCCAAGCATAGGATCAAGCTGGCGGTCAATGCAGGGAACGCCGATACGGAGGGCCTCCACGACGCGGTTGTGCAGATGGTGCAGGCGAAAGGACTAGACCTCAAGGTTACTACCTCCACTTGCAGTGGCTGCTGTCTTCGAGGGAATGTGCTCACATTCGGCTGCAGGTCGCTTGGATATCGGGTGACCAGGTCCTGTCGACCGTCCAAGAGGCACTTTCGTCGGGCAAGTGCGACTTCAAGAGCATCTACAGCGGCCAGCCGTTGTCCGAGTGGCCCTTCGAACCGATCTTCGCGCAGTGCTACCTCGGGGGACTGGGGATTGCAGCCGCGCTAGCCAATGGCGCCGACATCGTCCTCTGCGGACGCGTCTCCGACGCATCCGCCGTCATTGGAGCAGCATACTGGTTCCACGGCTGGCAACGCAGCGACCTGGACCGCCTCGCCAACGCCCTCGTAGCCGGTCACCTGATCGAATGCAGCAACTACGTCTGCGGCGGGAACTTCACCGGCTTCAAGATGCTCGAATCCCTCGGCCGGGACGGATGGACCAACATCGGATACCCCATCGCGGAGATCTCCCCGGAGGGGCAAGTGATCATCACGATGCAGACCTACGCAACCGGGGGCGCCGTCACCGTCGACACCTGCTCCGCGCAACTGCTGTACGAGATCCAGGGCCCCCGCTACCTCAACTCGGACGTCACCGCCCTGCTCGGTGACATCTCCTTCGAGCAACGCGGCACAAACCGCGTGGCCCTGCGCGGCGTGCGGTCCGCGCCCCCGCCCCCAACGACCAAGGTGGGCATCTCCGCGCGTGGGGGGTTCCAAGCCGAGGCGATTTATTTCCTGGTCGGGCTGGACATCGCCGCCAAGGCGCGCATGCTAGAGGCGCAGATCCGCCACGTCCTCGCCCCGTACTCCGACGCCTTCACGGCGCTGACCTTCTCGACCCTGGGGTCCGCGCCCGACGACCCGCGCACCCAGGACAGCGCCACCGTGACCTTCCGCATCGTCGCGCAGGCCCGCACCGCCGCCGCCCTCGCGCCCCCGCGCTTCCTGCGGCCCATCACCGACAACATCATGCAAGGCTACCCCGGCGCAACCTGGCACCTCGACACCCGCCAGGGCTTTCCCCGGCCGATCTACGAATACTTCGTCTGTCTCTTGCCGCAGACCGCCGTCCAGCACCGCGTGCACCTGCCCTGGAAAACGGGTGCTGCTGGTGCGGGTCCGCCAACCGTAGACATCGCCCCTCCTCCTCCCGCCGCGCAAGCGGAACTAACCCCCGCTCCCCCCGCGACCCCCATCCCCCCAACCACAAACTACGGCCCAACCATCCGCGGCCCCCTAGGCTGGATCGTCCACGCCCGCTCCGGCGACAAGGGCCCCGACGCCAACTGCGGCTTCTGGGTGCGCCATGCGGACGAGTTCCAGTGGCTGCGGCGGGTGCTGACCGTGTCGACGGTCCAGGAGCTATTGGGGCCGCAGTACACGTCTCCTGAGACGGATACCGCCGCCGCCCTGCGGGTGGAGCGGTTCGAGCTGCCCAATCTCCGGGCGGTGCACTTCTTGTTTAGGAATCTGTTGGATCGCGGGGTGTGCGCGACGGTGACGGTGGACTTTCTGGGGAAGAATGTCGCCGAGTTTCTGCGGGCGCGGTTTGTGGATTTGCCGGTGCGGTTTTTGGAGAGGGGGAAGTTGTAGGTCTTCGGTCATTGGTGATTGGGATCTGGGGATAGAATTCGGGCGGTAAGTTGATTGATTGGTGTTTATATATAGCTGGGCTGGAATATAGTAGGTACTGTACATCGTGGATTGCAGTTTAGTAATGGTGACGTGACCTAGTCATATCAGGGGAGGTAATGCCCCCAGCAACGTATAATGTGGTGCATCTCAGTCAAACACAACACAGCACAACTCACACGAACCCTTGCACCGTCGCCTGAGCTCCATACCTATACCTAACTTCCCCACCATCCAGCTAACCTCAAGGATTAATCCTCGCCCTGCTGTCCCTCCAACCCCCTCCACCCCTCAAACACTTTCCGACCTACACCCTCCCTCCACCCCCACGCCACGCAATAATGCCGCGCCAACAACCGCCACTCCTCCATCTCATCCAACATCTCCAACCCGGCCACGCGCTCCTTCTCCCCCTCCGCCACCCACCGCTCCCACAGGAAATCCACATCCGCCGCCGCCTGCCCGTCCACGAACCCGTGCGCCCGCAGCCGCGCCCGCTGCGCCGCCAGGCTCGCGTACCGGTGCAGCGTCTGCAGCTGGATGCCCCGCGTCGCCAGGTTGGCCACCATCGTGCGCCCGAACGCGTCGTCCGGCCGGATCGGTTCGTAGAGGATGATGCCTAGTGCGGGGGTCGCGTTCACTCCTGTAGCTGCTGCGGCTGCCCCAGCCTCAGCTTTTCCTTCACCGGCGGAAGCATCAAAAACCCTAACAAAGAAGTCGACCACCCGTCGCGCCTCCTCGGGCTCCAAATAAATCAGACAGCATTCGGAAATCAACACCGTCGGCAGAGTCGGATCGAGACCCGGGAGGAGAGTTTGGAGGTCCGCCCCCTCATTCCCTTGGTCCCCCTTCCCCAAAGGCGATGATGATGATGATGATGCTAAAGCAGCCAGCTGGCGGAGATCGATCGGGTGGAGGTGGTAGTGCGGGGTATGCAGGGCGTCATTGGCGGGGGAGACGGTGACGGTTTGCGAGTCGCCTAACGCGCGCTGTAGGTGGGGGGCGGCGCGGATGGCCCGGATTTTGGATGCTGTGTTGCTGGGGAAGTCGAGTTCGTGGTAGATTATTGTTTGTTCGGGGTGGGTTTGGGTCTGGGCGAGGAGGCGGAAGATACGGGTGTCGGAGCCGGCGCCGAGGGAGATGATTTGTTTTGGCTTTGGTCGGGGGAGGGTGGGGATGGGGGTTTTTGTTGGTGTTGTGGGGGTTTGTTGGGGGGTGTCTGGTTGATTGGGGGTTGCGGAAGGGTGGAGGAAATGCGTGAGGAGGTGGTCGATTGTTGTGGTGCGGACGTAGGTGCCTTTTTGTGTAGACGGTTGTCAGTTGTGTGGCGAGATTCAAGGATGGTTTGTTTTGGTCGGTGAGGGTTGCGTACCTCGATTGATGATGGGCAGGCGTCGGGTTTCTTGGCCTGGAGGTGTCAAGGCTGATGCAAATGGGTCGTCGAGATAGCCTAGGTTCACGGCACTGAGACGAGAGACGCTGGCGTCATTGTCCGTGCCTTGTACCACTCGGTCTTTGGTGCTGGAGCCTCCTCGTCGAGAGGAAGCATCAGAACCTAACTCACCTCCGCCACGGCCGCGACCGCGAAGACGACCGCCACCGCGACGTAAGGTGTTGAGATTGGGGATCTGTGAAGCTGACATGAGATGAGGGGGAGAACGGAGTGGAAGGAGGGGCAGGAGGGGAAACTTGGGATGGGAAGGCCCGGGCGGAGGTTCCGCGGTTGTTCGTTTCGTCCCCGGCGGAAGCGGAGTCAATTCTGCCTGGTTTGTCAGGCATATACTGTAAATGCGGAGAAACTGGCTGTTCATATGTATGGAGACATGTATGGTAATCAATTCTATCTATAACCACTTTTATCACAATAGACAATTCTATGTACAGTGTATACTAAACGCCACCTCAAACATAAACAAAGTTGTTCCGGCACAGCGGACACGTGCTCTGGTTACTGCTCTTGAACCACCGGAACAGACACACCGAATGGAACGTGTTCTTACACGTCGCGCAGCGCTTGTTCGGCGTCTGCATGTCCGTCGAGATGACACTGTAGCAGATAGCACACTCGCTCTGGCCCTTGAGCGCCCCCTGCACGTTCTTCCGGAATGCTAGCAGTCCATCTACCATGTTGCCATTGGCAAACATGATGACACCCTGAATGGTCGTCAGCCAGTTCTTCCACTTCCTCTCGTCCACCAGAACACGACTCCGCCCGACTACCAACGCGGGCTGAAGCGGGTAGGCAGGTGGCAGCGAGATCGACAGCGAGACTGGCGGCGAATCCTCATCGACCGGGATACTGGCGATGATCTCCGCGGTCTTCGGCGCAATTTTCACCTGCAGCGCACGTTCTTCATTGGGATCTTGGGTCTGAGTCCACTCAGTGACTCCTTGCAATGACTCTTCAATGACCAATGGGGAGATCTAGAAGGGTGAGTCAGTAATCTGCTGCATGATTGCATTTGGTAAGACATACGTATTTCTCTGTCCAAGCTTCTACTGGTCCCTTGATGCGCTTCTTCGTGTCAATCCACCATCCTTTGGTCATGTTGGCCAAATGCTTCAGGCACAGGAAGTACAAGTGGACAAGAAGCCATTGGATCTCCTTTTCAGGCGTCTCAGACTGATCAGGTTCAAAGGAGCGGATGTCAAACTTGGACGCATCGATCATCTTGCCATGGGACTGTTGGAGAAAGTCAAACGTGAGCTCCAGCAATGAGTCCAGGCTCTCATTCTCTCGTATACTAGCAACATAGTTCTCTTGGACAGTGAGAGACTATTTGAATCAGTGCCTGCTATGAGTGACATTTTCGCATGTGGAAACGTACCGCATTGACAAAGTGATCGAAGACTATCTTCCAACTCAGCAAATAGGACCGGAGCTCAGTCCAGGTCCTCTCATCGCCATAAGATCTACTGATCGATTCCATCGTCGGTGCGCCAAGCAACAGAGACACGAGTTCGTCAGGTAGTCGGACCGTCGTCTTCGACAAAGCCACGTCGAAAGATACCTGTTCCTGCACGCTGGGAATGTACCGGTGCAGCAGAGTGTAGGCAGTGCGTTGGATAGCTCGGCTCTGCGCCGTCAGAAGCGAGAAGACACTGCTAACGTCCTCTAGGTTCTCGACCGGAATGGTCTTGACAAACCGACAGAGCAGTTCAACCGTGATGTCCCGGGGTTGATCGAAGATCGTTAACGAATCTACATGACGATCATTAACAATGTTCTCAAATTGCAAAACAACGTGATAGACTTACCAAATTTTCGCAAAGTCGAGGTCAAGCCGTTGAATAGCTTCGATTTCCGATCCGACCACGCATCCTTCACATCATCATTACTCTCTTCGTCACTGACGATCGATTGTAATTTAGCGAAGAGTCTGTAGGATGACAAGAGCACAGGAAGAGCCTCGTCGCCACCACTAGTCCTCTTCCAGGTCGCGTCAAGTATCTCCAAGCAATCTTCCCAGTGAGAGCCGTACATCTCTTGGATGCATGGGAGTACGAATACTAGAGTCTGAAGGATTTCGGCCTTGAGGCTAAGGGATACAGCATCAGATTGAAGGCATTGGGTGAGATGCTTGATGAGGAACATCAAACGCTGGGTTGGTATGGACGCCGCGACGTCCTGGTCTCCAGCGAGCAGGAGGTTAAGGAGAACCAGCTTTCGCAACCCTAACAATTATCAGCATAGTCAAGACATACGAGAAGCCCGTACTGACCGTCTTTATTCTCATCCTGAGGTTTCAGTCCAGTCGAGTCTGCGACAAACTCGTTGCACAGCCGCGTACCCGCAGGATTCGATAGAATGGCATGGCGCAACGTAGCTACCCAAGCAGCCGAGCGGATGGCATTCGCTTTGCGCATATCCCTGCAAAGCTGGGTGACCTCTTCCGGCGACTTGGCGCTGGTGGAAGAGTCGGCGGTGTCCATGATCTTCACAAAAGCGACTCCGATATGATAGTCGAGTGGAGCAAGACCTTCTAGCCCTTCGAGCTTGTCTTTCCAGAATGCAGAGAGCATAGAGGATATAGTCGCTTCGGCCTCGGCTGCACCCTTTTCGTGGGATCGAGCCCAGCCACTGACGACCTTCCAACCGTCGATGACAATATCCATATACTCATCCCTTTGTTCAGGAAGCGAGATCCCGCTGATGCCATTACAGTTCTCGATACTCAAATCATCGTCAATGAGCTGCAGTGCTAGAGGGATATTGTAGAACAATGTCTCCACCGCAGCCTTGTCCAGGTTCTGGACTAAACCGAAAGAAGAAAGGATTCTAACAGTGAAATAGGTCAACCGGAATGCTGAAGAGGAGTTGTTCGAATCCCGAGGAAGGCTTTCATAACGTTGAGGTAGTGTGTCCGACAAATCACGATTGACGAGATGCACAGTACCACTGAGTGGGCTTGTGATGGCAGTTGAAGGTCTTGGAGGGAGTTCGAGGAATGGACCCAAAGCTTTCGCCCAGGACTCGCGAGAGGGCAGAATATCCTTTGCAATCTTCCCAACCTCTTCTGCCTTGGCATTGTGCAGCAGTTCTTCGGCGATAGTTACAAGTGACTCAACCCTAGAAACAGTTAATTCTAATCGTCCTCTTTTCCTTTCTCGGTCAACACTCACGATAGCGATTGGTCATTGACATTGTCAAAACTGTGCTGTAGAATCTCAAAGCTCGATTTGTTCGCACTCGTCTCGCTGACGATCGACTCCTTCAAGGTCTTGGCCAACGATTCTGCTACGCTTGAAACATCTTCTGATGAAGACTCAGAAAGGAAGAGTAGCTTTCCAGTTAGTTTGGAGCCGTGGGGCCCATTCTGGAAAGTTTTGAATGCCAGGGGAACAGCCCGCGCGACTTGAGAGAGTCCATGCAAGGTATCGAAAACCTTGGTATCATCAGACAAGGCATCGATGATTGCTAGGAAGATCGTGTCTGACAGTTCTCCGTGGGAGGTTTCGTTCTGAAGCACTGCGATCACTATTGACCAGTGTAAATCACTCCCATTGCAGGCTCTATCAAGGGCTCGCATGATCAGAGAAATGAGTCCACTCTTTTCGTCCAATTCTTTGAAATCGAGGGTGGAAAGTAGCTTTTGTACTGTGTGAGCGTTCGAAGTCTCCGGGTCGAACTGGGCAACTCTCTCCAAGACTTTCTCGAAGCTGGGGCCAAACCCATCCCAGGATCGGCAGGACAGGATTATCGAGATGAGCCTGTCAGCGGAAGGTGAAGACAGGAGCTCCGGTGCGTCATCTTGGACAAAGCTCAACAGTGACTGCGAGGCTTTGGCAATCGGCGCTACCTTGAGTACAGTTTGTTCGACAACAGCAGCCGCTCCATACGGCTTGCCATTCCTCGAGCGCAAGACCTCCAGACAGCTATCAAGCAACGGGAGGCTAGTGGCATTAAACACACCCGAAACCTCAGCTTCACCGTTTGTATCCTTTACTCGGGAAAGTAAAGATGCTTCCAGAGCAAGGAAACGCTCTGCTTGCGCGCAGACAGCATCCTGGGAAGTTTTGAAGTCCTTCGATTGTTCCGGAGAAGACAACTTAACAGCTTCGAGTAAGCTGTCTGACAGCTCTCTCCACGTTTGCTCCAATACATGCTTGTAGCCTAGCGTAGTCAGCACAAAAAGGGCATCTGTGCAGATAGGCTCTGCTGACTGAGGAGGTAGACCCCATTGAGCCAGGTCTGACTCGGGTTTCACATATTGTACAATCAAAGGTCGGAGCCTTTCGCGCAACAAGTTCATTCCCTCATCCTGACCAAGCCGACCTGCAAGCCACATCACAGTATCAATGTAAGCTTTCCAGCCAACAGCTTGGTTTTGCCGAGGCTCATCTCTGGAGTTTAGTCCTCCTTGGAACGACTCTGTCAGAGCACGGGCACTCGTCACTCCGACGTTGTTCTCATCGGATGACTTCGAATCAACCTGGGCAAGAGTCTTGATTGGAATGATCTGCAGCAGCTCGTAAAGATTGGTCCAGAAGGAGCTTGCGCCACCCTGAGAACCTTTCTGAAGATATTGAAGCAGTCTCTTGGAAGACGAGGACTTTCCGGAGTAATCTTCAGTCCACAATTGAGGCCTTGCGGAGGTTACATGCAGGATAGTCTCAGAGAGTTCCGATGCGGAACCCAATTGGCTACAGTGCAGGGACTTGCCAATCAGAGCAGCACTGATAAGTTTCCAATCCAGTTCCTCCGGCTGCTTGGAGACTGCAGTGCGCGCAAGAACATAGAGTGACCGGCGCACGAAAGCATCTTCATGATACGATAGAGCCCACAAGGACTTACTTCCTAGAAGTGTCTCTATTGTGGGTGTTGCCTTCTCAAGGTTCTCTTGTACGGAGTTTCCTGCATTAAAGCTCGTCAGATGAAGTGTGGACAACCCACAAAAGAACATTCATACCGAGTATCCTGTTGAATAGCAAGAGGGCAGTTCCAGCCACTCGTGCATATTTGGCCGTGGCGTCATCTGCCTTCACAGTCCTCTCATCGCTCAACGTTTGAGGGGTCTGTTGGAGAATGACATCATCTACGAAATCCAGAATGGAGGACTGGTAGACTTTCCATACACCGTTCCTCTTCTCGTCGGTCGAGAATACGCGCGTGAATGATTCCACCGCAGCGCGATGGACTGGCCGATCGTTGTCGTAAAGTCCCGCAAGCCATGCTCCAATGACCTTGGGCAAGAAGCGAGCAATGCGCTTTCCGACAAGAGACGCAATAGATCCCTGGGTCGAGTGCGCTGTTTGTCTCACCCTCCGAGAAATATCTATCGAGGCGCGTGGGTAGATCCTGACCTGCCGAGATACCGAACCACGATCAACCGATTGCTCTAGTGCGGCGCAAGAAGTCAATGTAAACCTACCCAAGCTTCCAGAAACCCGTCATCAAGGGTTTCATTGCGACTTTCGACAGCCAAAACGTGGTCGCGCAAGTCGTCCAGAGCCTTTGTGCGGGTAACCTCATCCTTCTTGAGGAAGTTCTTGAATGCGATTGTCAACTGCGCCTCCGATATGCGGGATAGATCCGGAGGCTCTGTGACGTATGTAAGCGATGATGGTTCCCTTCCCTGACTGGAGAATGCGCTGGAGAATCCTCCAAATGAGCCGAATGTGCTAGCAGCAGCCCGGCTGCTTGAGGCCTGAGACTTGTACTTCTTGCTGCTCATAGTAAAGTGGGGGATGGCGGGGTGTAAAGAAAATGACGAAATCGGTTGCTGGAAGGTGATTGACTCGCGATATTGGCCAGCAGGTGCACTCGAGGAGTATCCAGGCCAATCCGCTGAGTACAACCAGAGATTATTTCACGCTGGACAGTCCTTCACTCCAAGTTACCCCATCAATCGGATTGTAGTTGTAATTGTCTTCATTTCAAATCCAGCAGCGGCATGAACTCCATTATCGGCGTCCCTATCGGGTATCTCACGTGACCTGGTGTCATCGATCCCCCGATCGGGCAAAAGCCGGCGCGGTCTAGAAGAAGAGGCAAAAGATAGCAGCGACGGAGAAAAGAGCTCTGGTCAGCTTCCTCTTCCTCGTCGCGAGCACCGCGCTCATCCCGTCACAATGAAGTTCTTCATTGAGTCAGTCTCACTGGCATTTCTGCCTTCCCCGCTCAGCGTATCTTGCAGAAACAAGCTTCTAATCTTATCCGGCGTCTAGTGATCTCCCCGTGCTCTTCCCTTATCCTCGCATCTATCCCGAACAATATGCCTACATGTGCGATCTCAAGAAGACCCTCGATGCCGGGGGTCACTGTGTCTTGGAGATGCCTTCGGGTACCGGAAAGACTGTCTCGCTGCTATCGTTGATCGTAGCATATCAGCAGCATTATCCCGAGCATAGAAAGCTCATCTACTGCTCTCGAACGATGTCCGAGATCGAGAAGGCGCTGGCCGAGCTGAAGGCCTTGATGAGTTTCCGCGCCAAGGAGCTGGGATACACTGAAGATTTCCGCGCGCTCGGATTAACCAGTCGAAAGAATCTGTGTCTGCATCCGTCGGTCAAGCGAGAAAAGAGTGGTACAGTGGTCGACGCAAGATGTCGGAGTTTAACTGCGGGATTCGTGAAGGAAAAGAAGGAGCGGGGCGAAGATGTTGAGTTGTGCGTTTATCATGAGGTATGGCGAGTTTCTCACAGGTTCGCGACGATTGACTGACGCTTTACAGAACCTTGACCTTCTCGAACCGCACAACCTCGTACCTCCAGGTGTCTTCACCCTTGATGGGTTAAGTAGATATGGCGAAGAACACAAGCAATGCCCGTACTTCTCAGCCCGTCGAATGGTATGCTCTCACAATATCCGGTAGACTGGATTTTATACTAATGTTGCCCAACTCCTTCATAGATGCCTTTCTGTAACGTCATCATTTATTCCTACCACTACCTCCTCGATCCGAAGATCGCCGAAAGGGTGTCGAAAGAGCTCTCCAAGGACTGTATAGTTGTCTTCGACGAGGCGCACAACATCGACAACGTCTGTATTGAATCACTGAGTATCGACTTGACTGAGGATTCGTTGCGGAAGGCTACACGCGGCGCGAACAACCTCGAACGCAAAATCAGCGAGATGAAGAGCTCGGATGCTGAGAAGCTCCAAAACGAATATACAAAGCTGGTTGAAGGACTTCGGGAAGCAGAGCAAGCTAGAGAGGAAGATCAATTCATCTCAAATCCAGTCCTTCCGGATGACTTGCTTAAGGAAGCTGTACCAGGAAATATCCGTCGCGCCGAACACTTCGTCACCTTCCTCAAACGGTTCATTGAATATTTGAAGACCCGAATGAAGGTCACACACACTATCTCCGAAACACCACTATCATTCCTGACGCACGTCAAGGATCTCACATACATCGAGCGAAAGCCATTACGATTCTGCGCTGAGCGTTTGACATCACTCGTGCGCACACTCGAACTCATCAACATCGAGGACTACCAACCGCTACAAGAGGTGGCAACCTTCGCTACCTTAGTTGCCACATACGAAAAGGGCTTTCTGCTGATCTTAGAGCCATTCGAGTCGGAGGCAGCCACAGTCCCCAACCCGGTGCTGCATTTCACCTGTTTAGATGCCGCGATAGCGATCAAACCTGTCTTCGACCGATTCAGCTCCGTCATCATCACATCGGGTACCCTGTCGCCCCTCGAAATGTACCCGAAGATGCTAGGCTTCGAAACCGTCCTCCAGGAATCATACAGCATGACACTCGCCCGCCGATCCTTCCTGCCCATGATTGTCACGCGCGGATCCGACCAAGCCCAGATCTCCTCCTCGTTCCAGATCCGCAACGACCCCGGTGTCGTGCGCAACTACGGCAACATGGTCCTGGAGTTCTCTCGCATCACCCCGGACGGCATCGTCGTCTTCTTCCCGTCCTACCTGTACATGGAATCCATCATCAGCATGTGGCAGGGCATGGGCATCCTGGATTCCATCTGGAACTACAAGCTGATCCTCGTCGAGACCCCGGACGCGCAGGAGTCCTCGCTGGCGCTGGAAACCTACCGCACGGCGTGCTGCAACGGCCGCGGGGCCCTCCTCTTCTGCGTCGCGCGCGGCAAGGTCTCCGAGGGCATCGATTTCGACCACCACTACGGCCGCGCGGTGATCAACATCGGCGTGCCCTTCCAGTACACCGAATCCCGCATCCTGAAGGCCCGCCTCGAGTTCCTCCGCGAGAACTACCGCATCCGCGAGAACGACTTCCTCTCCTTCGACGCCATGCGGCACGCCGCCCAGTGCCTGGGCCGCGTGCTCCGCGGCAAGGACGACTACGGAGTCATGGTCCTGGCGGACCGGCGCTTCCAGAAGAAGCGCAACCAGCTCCCCAAGTGGATCAGCCAGGCCATGCTCGAGAGCGAGACCAACCTCAGCACCGACATGGCCGTGGCCACCGCCAAGAACTTCCTGCGCACCATGGCTCAGCCGTTCAAGGCGCGCGACCAGGAAGGCATCTCCACGTGGAGCCTGGCGGACTTAGAGAAGCATCGCGAGAAGCAGATGCTCGAGGAGGAGAGGTTGCGGCGGGAAGAAGAGCTCGCCAATGCACGGGCCGCCAATGGTGCTGGTGCTTATTATGGTGGTGGCGGCGGCGGCGGTGCCGCTGCCCCTCCGGACGACGAGTTTGACGATGACATTGATGAAGATCTAATGATGTTGGATGCTCAGTGACCTGCAGGCGCGTCCATTGGGTTTCCTTTTTCCCGCCCATCTTTACAACCTTGACTTGTTTTACCCATTTTGTTAACCTCTTGTTTTTTCACGGTCAAGGGGAAAAAATGCTTGCATAGATTGCATGATACCACGGATGGTTCGGTGTTGGAAAGGGTTGATAATATGTACAGTACATTACAGCGCAGCTATTTACTCGAAGAAAAAAAAAATCTAAACTTATTTGCCGAGTTTTCTTGTTTTTCAGGTCAAAAAAGTTCATACTCTTTATTGAATGCTATATCTTAAGGAACTAATAAGAAGGACTTTTTCTTATTCCGCTGAAAGACAACTCCACAGAAATCGTTGGACACGTCATAGACACGACGAAATGGGGGGAAAACAAGAAGTGCGTAGAGTTACATGCAAAGTCAGATAGGCAAGCATATACAACGAGAAAAAATGCATACACAGTGCAAGGGGCGAGGAGGTATTGTCTATGCCACGGGGGCAAGGACATCGAACGCACCCGTGCCCACGATGCCGGTACGCCCGACGACAATGCGGGCACTGGGACTCTTGAGGTTGTCGAAGTCTCTCTCGACCACCGCCTCCTTGAGGTAACCGACGGTCGTCTCGAAACTCATCTTGGCCAGGGGCGAGGAGCTGTCCTTCACCAGACCGTTGCGGTTGAAGGGGCGGAAGCCACCGGACTGGGTCATCACGTCACCAATCAGGTTCAGGTGGCGGTTGTCAACGGAGATGCTGTGACCCTCGAAGACGTCGGACATTTCCTTGACGATGGCAGCACGCGCGGCCTCCACGCCGTAGAGGGTGAGCATGTGGTGGATTGAGTTGGTGTAGAGGGAGTGGGGCTTGATGATGTCCTGGTAGTCGCGCATGGCGAGCAGGTTGACACCTTCCGTGATGACATAGGCGGGCTCGCCCTTGACGGGATCCGCGGCGACAAACGTGCAGTTGCCCAGGCCGGGGATGGACTGGATGACCGCAGTGCGGGCAGCGTCTTCGACCAGAGGCAAGAGCAGAAGCTTGGGGGTGTCGATGTCGTACTGCAGCTGGATGGTGCAGGATCCGCCCTTCTTAGGGTTGAACTTGAACTGAGTGACCTCGCCGTACTTGTTCTTGATGTCCTCCTCACGCAGCTTGGCGTCCTTGCCTTGCTCCTCGGAGTCGGAGTCGGAGGCATCATCCATCTCGACATCACGCTTCTGGCGCGTGTTGTCACCCTCGTCATCCTCGTCCTCGTCCATGGCATCTTGCTGGCGCACCATGCTCTCCTCTTCATCCTCCGGGCCTTCGTAGGAGACCTGATTGTTGCGGTTCTGGTTGCCCCGGGCCCGCTTGGCGTCATCCTCATCGTCTTCGACATCGTCATCCATGGGCTCTTCTTCGGCATCCCTGCCGCTCGGGGCATCCTGGACCGTGCCGACGGAGACACCAATCTCAGGCTGAGCGGTCGAGAACTTCTTCAGCGTCTTCTCGTCATTACGCTTCTTGAGCTCGGCCTTGGTAAGCTTCACGAGTCTCGGGATGAACTTGTTCTGCAGAGCGTTTTGCACATCCTTGGTCGTGATAGCATACTCGGCGGTGTACTCATCAGGAGGGAAGAACGCGATCTCGATGTCGTAGATTTTGGCCTTCATGCTGCCGGAAGAGACTCTCTCCTTGATCTGAACCTTGTCAACAACCTCTGCAATGCTGAGCTTGCTGATAGCCTTGGCGAATCTTTCAGAGTGCTCCTTAGATAGCTCTTCGTTCAGATACAGGGTCATGGTAGGGGTCATGATGTGGGCACTAGCTGTCATGACAATTTCACGAAGACGGGGAATACCCAGCGTGACGTTCTTCGCGGAGTGACCAGCCAAGTGGAAGGTGTTCAGAGTCATCTGAGTGGAAGGTTCACCAATAGACTGACCGGCCACGATACCGACGGCCTCACCAGGGTCCACAACCGATTTCATGTACTTCATGTTCATCAGAGTGTTGAATGACTTCTTGGTGATAACACCCTCGATGCTCTTCTTCTTATCCCTGAGCAGTCCATCGGGGTTGGCATCCTCGTACTATTATGATGAATGTGTCAGTTATCCTAGACAGCTGATTGGTTCTCAATGGACTCTTACCTTCTTGAGTGCTTGCGAGAATGCTTCGGAAATACTGCCCAGATTACCTCCAGGGTGATAGAGAGAAAGGACAGGATCCATAGCATCGACCTTGCCCGTCTTGCGAACCTTCTTAATAGCATCCTTGTGCCAGTTGACTACCTCTTCCTTCTCCAGACCGTGGAAGTCGCTGGTCAGGTTGACCTGCGACATGATGGAGAGGTAATTGGATGCCAAAAAGTCGAAGTTCTTCAGGTGAACCTGCTTCGTGATATCCAAACCATCCTCACCATACAAGAACTGGACAATGGATCCATCGGAAGCCTCACGGACCGAAGTATCATACTCCGCCCTCAAGCCCTCCATTCCCTTGATCAAACAACGCTGCAGATAACCGGATCTGGAAGTCTTGACGGCAGTATCAATCAGACCCTCACGACCAGCCATGGCGTGGAAGTAGTATTCCTGGGGCTTGATACCAGTCAAGAAACGGCCACACACGTAACCGCCAGCCATGGGATTCGTGTCATACGCCCGGAAAGAGGGCAGCGTTTTACCGCTCACCATGACAGGTACACGGCGACCTTCCAACACCTGCTGTCCAAGGTTGCAGGAAATCAGGTTGGCGTTGACGCTAGAACCCTTGGCTCCAGAGATTGTCATCGACTGCATCTGGTTCCAGGGGAATGGCTTAACGAGACCATTAGGAAGACAGGCTTGGGTGATCTCAGTAGACAGCTTCGCGTTACGGGCGTTGGAAACGCTATCGAGACCACTCTGCTTCTCATCGTCGCGAAGAACTTCCTCCAGACGCCGGGTCAGCTCGGCGTCCTGGTCGGCGCCTGTAGTCTCGTCGAGAGTGACATACTTGAGCGCGACCTCACGACCCATGGCGGCAGCCTCGCTGATCTTCTCTCTGCGTACGCGATCACCTTCCTTAGTCAAACGAAGATCATCGATACCGCAAGTGAAAGCGCGCATGTTGAGGAACCTGGTCAGAAGACGACCCAAAATACTGATCAAGCGACCCGCAATGGTGTGTCCGTAAATTTCGTGAATGGCATCAACCAAACCGCCAGCAGTGGGACCGATTTGCTTCTTGTCGAGAATACCGCAAAGCAACTCTCCATCCTTGAAAATGACTGTGCCTTCTTCGTTGCCCTCACCCCAGCGGTCACCGGGCGTCGAGGACTTGCTCTTCAAGTTGAGACCGGCTCTACCCGGGGGCATGATGTTCTTGAGAATGGTGGTGATGACTTGTTTGCCGGTCCAGAGAGGCTTGGGTCGAATGACCGCCGGGCCGATGAGTTGAATTCGGTCGGTAATGGTGTGAGAGTTCTCGGGTCTAAGACAGCTGTACAAGAGCTCGTGATAGTCCTCCTCATCGAAGAAACTGTCTCGGCAGGTGAACCAGGTGCTCATGGAAATGTGATCCTGAATCAAACCACGCAGAGGCTTGCCGGACGTTGCGACAAGATACTGATGGTCCGCATCCGCAAGCATCATGGCCTCTGATCGGGCGAGTTCGTTCTGGGGGAAGTGCATGTTCATCTCGTCACCATCGAAATCCGCATTGTAGGTATTACAGTTAGCGTAGTGCATGCGAATCGTTCTCTCGTTGGGAAGAACACGGGCCTTGTGACCCATGATAGACGGCTTGTGGAGGGTAGGCTGACGGTTCATCAACACAACATCACCAGTGGTAAGATGACGGTAGACTTTCTTGTTGCGAGATCCCTTCATGCGCCAGTTCGACGGCGCAAGCAGTTGGTTAGCCAGAGCGGTTCGCTCGTCCAAGCTCTTGAACTTGAGGTTGGTGACCTGTCCCAATTCATTCTCAATGGCAGAAGCACCCGGGTATTTGTCGGGACCGTTGATGACCGCCTGTTTCATTTCCCAGAAGTTGTGGTTGGTCACGGGCTCAGGGTAAGTCAACTTCTTAGCGAAAACCATGGGGACACCAATTTCATTGGTCTCAATGTTCGGGTCGGGGGAGATGACACTGCGAGCGGCAAAGTTGACACGCTTTCCCATCATGTTTTTCCGGAAGAGACCCTCCTTCTTTTCCAAAATCTGCTTAATACCGTTGGGGCCGGCGGCGGCAGCTGGTCCCGCGGAGGCATTTCGGTCACGGTCGATAAGTCCGTTCACAGTGTCCTGGAGCTGAACAATGGAGTGAAGTAGGTCACGGTAATCGCGAACACGCATAGCAGCACTAGAGCTGCTGCTTTGTCTTTCCTTGCTGATCTGGTTGATGATGTCGCAGTTCTTCAGAATACTCGTAAAGATGGTGTTTTGCTGAGCCTCCAAAATAGCGCCAGCTCCTTGCTGTGCGGCGGGACGATATTTGTTGGGCGGCACCAAGATGTTCTTGATGAAGAACATGTCTGCGCTAACTCGGGATTCCTTCTTCGGTAATGGTCGAGAATTGTACACGAGAGTCAGGATTTCCGCTTCCTTCTCGAAAAGCAAGGTCAATGCGGCATGAACTTCGGGAGAAGGCATGTATTGCTGGCCTTCACCGGCGGTCTGTTTCTTGTTCTCGAGCTCAGTGACAACAGCATTTCCACGGGCAACTTCCTCCTCGGCTCCATGAACCTGAGATGCGGTGTCCGAGGCTCCGTCCGCCTGTGCCTCCTTATCTTTGCTGTTGAACTTCTGAGCCTCCTGAAGGAGGATCAAAGAGTTGGGCGCTTGGAATCCAGCCTGCAGCATAGCGTGTTTGGACTTCTCAGGTAGAGCCTTGCGGAAAACCTTCGAGAACTTATCTTTCCGATAAGACGGCGAGATACTGCAGAGCAATTTCGGTCAGCCGAGAGCTGACTAGAAAGAAGGACGTGTGGAAGATATGGAAGTGATAACGTACCCACTGCAGCTGGCACACTTGCCTGGAGTGCCGATGGCTTTCATGAACTCTCTCACGAGGAACCGGCGCTGCTCCGCAGCCAAGGGGTTCTTCGCACCAGACATAAGCCCCTTCAGTCTTCCGTCTGCTTGCGCTTGTCGGATGCATTTCTTGACGTAGGAGGCTCTGCGAGCCATCTTGTCGTCATCGTCCTCGTCCTCGTCGCTGGATCCTTCGCCGTCTTTGGCGGCCTTTCTCTTGTTGCCCGTCGAATGAGCCATCGTATCAATGACAGCAACCTCCTCGACCAAGCCATACTGCAAGAGTCGCAATTTGCAGACATAAGTGTTGATTTCGAAGCGAGACATTTGGAAGCGATGGCAGTAGACACATTGCGCCTTCAAGAGACGGTACATCTGTTCGAAATGGGTGGGATTGTACACACGGACTGGCAGCTCAACATGACCAGAATGGCCAGTGCAAGACCAGGAAGACTGCCGACATGTTGTGCATCTGGTTGCCGTCAGTTCAGGACCCCGCTACTGGCATACATTTCCGGGAAATTGGAGAAGAGCGAATGACATAACGAAGTCGATATTCCCAAGTAGGAGAGATAGAGAGGATCTTCGACTTACACATGATCACCCCAGGCACCCAGAGCTGGGTCGTAGAGACCACCGGGAACAGGATTGTTGAAGGAATCTAGCGCCGGGGTGTTCTGGATTCGCTTTACAGAGAGAGCTTTGATGTCTTCATCAGTGTAGACGCCAAAGTCAATCCCCGCAATGGTGGAAGCCACCGGTCGTGCGAAGGTCGCCATGATGTCCCCCTGCAGCTCTTGGAGCAACGGGTGGTGCGATGCCTTCGTCCTTGAATGGCTGCTGGCCTGGGGAGATCGATCGAAAAAGCGGGTTCGTCGGCCGCGACGATGCGAAAAAGTTGCACCCAACTTTTTTTCTGCCCTGCGGCACCGCCCGGCGGAAGGCCCACCCCGTGATTCCTCCGTCCGTCTGTCTGTCTTGCAGGTCCGCCCGCTCCAAAGAGCTTCTCTGTCTAGTCTACTTCATTCGTGCCTTCTCTCTCTTTCTTTCTTGGTCATCAGCTTCCACCCCCCCCCCCCCCCCACCCCCATCGCTTCTCGCCGGCTGTATTCAGGGTGACGCCTCATTCCGCCCTATCATGGCTGACGCGTCAGGAAATGCGCTGAAGCGCCCTCACCCCGAAGATGATCAAGATAACATCCAGAAAAGACCTCGTTCCAATCATGGCTCTCCCGCGCCCGCCAAAGCAGCGCCTGTTGCGGGCAAGCTTGACATTGAGAAGATGGTCGCAGAGGCCAGGGCGAAAGCAGAGGCAGTACGTGCTCGACTGCAAGCCGCGAAGGGCATCGTCCCGTCTCCTTCGCCAGCCGCCTCCAGTCCTAGTCCAACACCCCCAGCGGCCAGCCCTGCGATGTCCAGGCTAGAACAGATGAAGGCCCGAGTCGCTGCTGCGACCGGACGAGCCAACGCGACAGCCCAGCAACGAATTGTCCCTACGCCAGCTCCCCAAGCTCCTACTCCGCCTCATCCTCCGCCCCCGCCTCCTTTCGAAGACGAAGATGATGGCTCGTCACGGGCTCGCGGTGGTCTCGATGTCGGTCTTCACCCCGCCCTATTATCGGATACCCTTGAGTTCAGAGGTGGTAAAGGGCGGCAATCCATGCAGTCGAAAAGCCGCAGGACTGAGTCTCCGGCTATGGCAGGCCGGCCTGATCGAGCCGGTCTTGATCTCTCGGGTCCGTCTCTGGAGGAGATCAAGAACAACCCATACTTCGATCCGAGCCTCGGTCCCAAGGCCACAATCGCAAAGCCCCGACAATCCCGGCAGCTCATCTTCAACCAGAAGGGCAAATACATCCAGCAGGCGGCCGCGCTACGGCGACAGGCTCAGCTGGAGGCTATGAAGAAGCGGATCGCGGAAAGAGCGCGACAGGCCGGTATCGATGAAGACTTGGACGTTGAGAAGGGCTTCCTGGTACCAGCGCCTCCAGCGATCGAATGGTGGGATGAAGGGTTGGTCGATGGCGAGGACTACTCGGCTATCGAGGATGAACAGAAGCTCAAGATTGACACACCCGATACGATCATCACGCAATACGTCCAACATCCCGTCCTTCTCGACCCTCCCCAGGAGAAATTCCTACCACAACAAAAACCCATGTACCTCACACCGAAGGAGCAGGCCAAGATCCGTCGCCAGCGACGAATGGCAGATCTCAAGGAGCAACAGGCGAAGATCAGACTAGGTCTGGAGCCGGCGCCGCCCCCCAAGGTCAAGAAGTCGAACCTGATGCGGGTGTTGGGCGAGCAGGCAGTCAAAGACCCCACCGCCGTGGAAGCACGCGTCAACCGGGAGATTGCGGAGCGCAAGGACAAGCACGAGGCTGCCAACGCTGAGCGCAAATTGACCAAGGACGAGCGACGCGAGAAGCTCGCGCGGCAACAAGAGGCTGATGCGGAGCGTGGTGTGCTGATGACGGTATATCGTATCGACACGCTCGCCAACGGACGACACCGATTCAAGATCGGCAAGAATGCCGAACAGAATGCCCTCACGGGAGTCTGCGTCATGCATCCTCGATTCAATCTGGTTATTGTTGAGGGCGGTGCTCATTCGATCAACAACTACAGAAAACTGATGATGAACCGCATTGACTGGACGGAAAATGCGGGCCCCGGAGCGGTACGAGAGGGCAATCGCGAAGCTCAGGCAGCATGGCTAGCCGCCGAGGACGAGCAGACCGGCGAGCTGAAAGATCTAAGCCATAATACCTGCGAGCTGCTGTGGGAGGGTCAGGTCAAAGCCCGAGCATTCAGGAAGTGGTTGGGGGCGCGCGTTTGCGAAACTGATTCCCAAGCAAAAGATGTCTTGGCTCGAGCGAAGCTGGAGAGCTTTTGGGCGTTGGCAAAAAGTGCCAAGCAGAGCGAGTCATGAAGTATTTTCATGGTCTTAGGGGAAAGTACTATGCCCATGATCATGACGGTATCGGGTGGTCATTTACAATAAGATGCTACGCTAGTGACGTGTATAATTAGAACTCATAACCTACTCATGATATTCGGACTGCACCAGTCTTCACACTGTATATATTCAGAGACGCTACATGTTGAAACGGTAAACGGGATGTAAAAACTTTTGATTACCCATGCCATGAAAAAGAATGCCCAGAAAGCCTGAAAGTGCAGCTAAACCCAACACCATAGATTTATTTCGAGGTGAATGAAATGCCAAAAAGCAGACGGAATGATGAGACACGATCATTGACGAGGCGGGCCTTGTTGGTTGTTGCTCAGATGCCGCAGCAGATCCAACTGAGCCTTGACCTGATCGAAGTTCATGGTGGGGGCATGCGCCTGTGGTTGTTGTCCAGGGGCGTGTTGCTGCTGCTGCTGTTGCTGTAATTGTTGCTGTTGCTGTAATTGTTGCTGTTGCTGGAGGGCAGCGATGAGCAAAGGATTGATTTGCATATTGGGGGGAAGCTGTGGGTAAGGATTCGGTTGTTGTTGGTAGGCCTGTTGGAATGGGACCTGGAAGTTGAATGGGGCCGGCACGGCTCCTCCCTGTTGATAGGGCTGCTGCTGCTGCTGCTGCTGCTGCTGCTGTGGGAATGCGAACGGGTATTGCTGAGGAGGGTAGGCACTGGGCTGTTGGCCAGCGCTCATCAACTGCTGGAGGTAGGCAGCGTGTTGATGCTGAGCTTGGGGTTGAGGCTGGGGTTGAGGCTGGGGTTGATGCTGGGGGTGAGTGCCTTGCGTCTGTTGCTGATAATAGGAAGAACGGTCGGGACGCTCGTGGTGAGCATCGCGAGATCCGGCTCCGGCTCCTCCGCGGCCACGACCGGCGCGGCCGCGATCAGATCCTCGGCCACGGCCTCGACCACCACGGAAACCAGAGTTGTTCCTGCTGTGACCAGAGAGACCATCCGCTTCGACGGGTGCCTCCTGCTGGCGCATCATCTCGTGTAGGTTCTTCGGACGGGCCAGGGGCGTATAGCCATCGTCCGCCGGGCTGTCGTCGTAGTTCAGTTCGCTGTGGCTGAGTTTCGAGGGGCCTGGGGGTCCTCGCTTCGCCGCTCTGGCTGAGTCGCCGCTCTTGCCTTCCTTGTTCTTCTGGCGCTCCTGCTTCACCTTGCGCTTGTACTCGGCTTCCGCCTCATCGTCGGAGAACTCGACTTCGTCCTCGCCGACCTCCTCGTCGTGATAGTTCGAAGCATCGCTTCCCTTAATACCCTTGAGGGGCTGGGTGAAGACAAAGGTCGAATGCGACTCAACGTAGTAAATCGGTTTGCCTTGTGTGATCCCCCGCTCCTCAATCGCGGCTGCCGTGGGGAAGCGCACCGCATAAAGCGGGTTCTCGACTCTGCCCAGCGTCTCGGCGACTACACCAGCGATCGTGCGGTCCTCCAGGCATAGCAAGGAGCCAGACTCAAGCACCTGATACTCGCCGGAGGTGTTGGCCACGATCAGGATGGTATTTTCGACCCTGGTTTCCACCTTTCCGAGATACACGATTTTCATTTCCGGGGAGATGGTTATGTCGGGGATGGGCAGAACCTCTTCCGGAAGCTCGTTCGCGGTCTTCAACTGGCTGCCCGATCTACCCTTCCCATCACCTTCATCGTCCGAGCCCAGCTCCGCCTGCATCAAAATTCGCGCCTGCTCTTCCGGGCTCAGAATCGGGTAGTCTTCGTCGTCATCGCTGTCGTCGGAGGAATCAGTCGAAGAATCATCGGAAGATTCGTACGGCGAAGAGTCGATCTCCCATTCGGGATGCTCATCGTCTTGTTCCTCCTCTGCCTCCTGGGTATCCCGTTCGGGGGCCGCATCCCCGGGAACCTCCTTGTCCAGTTCCATGGCTTCCTGGTGCGTTCCGGCAGACTCCTGAGTAGTCTGCTCTACCACAGTAGTAGGCGCGACCGTAGCACCGATAACTTGACCGGTGCTGGTGTGTTGTGGTTGATCAGGCTGGGTCTCTGAAGAAGTCTCCGGGACATTGTCGTTAACAAGGCTCAATCCTGGAATAGGGAGATGCGATGTGGCAGATGCTATCGGATCGCTTGTAGGACCGTTGACAGTGTCTTGCTTGTCGTTGAGGTCGCTGCTCGTCACCGGGGTGCTTGCATTCAAGGGTGTGTTGTAGAAATCACTCCCATCATCTGCCGGTGTCAAAGCAATGGGTGGCGTGTCATTCATGCAGGGCTTTTTGACTTGGGGACCTTCGGTATGGTCCTCTGTAAGTCCCAGATGATGAGAAGGAGGCTGAGAGTCACTCATTCTGATGTCTGCAAGGATCTGATCCAGGAATGAGACAATCTGTATCGCAGATGGGGATGCTCTGAGCAGCAGGAACTTTTTTTCGACGGAATCGCCCAGGCGAGCCGAACAGTCGCTTATCGATAAGGCGCCCGGCGCTGGCGGATCTTTCTTCCCGCGCCCCAAGTGCATCGGATATCTATAGACTTCAGAGTATATGGAGTAGACCACAAACAATAATCTACCATTGTCATTTCCTTTCTTGAAGGTGGAACCTTTCCCCATCGCCCTATTCTACTCCTGGATGTAGTTTTTGCCATACCATGGCACCTACGAGGGATGTCGATGCTGCATCGGCGTTGGCAGGCGCAACAAATACTCCGCGCACCAAAAAAAGGTACCGTCCCACCAGCTGGCATCATCTTCCCATCGCTCGAAAGCTGCGCTAATATGGCGAACGCACTCGACAGGCCCCCGCCGTCTCCTTTCTACCTGCCCTTGAACGTCACCCTTTACTTGTGTCTTATATCGAATGTGCTCGCTGCTTTATATGCTCCAATCCAGGATTGCGATGAGGTCTTCAACTTTTGGGAGCCAACCCACTACCTGGCTCATGGTTATGGGCTGCAGACGTGGGAATACTCTCCAGTCTACTCCATCCGCAGCTGGCTCTATGTCTCAGCCCATGCAATCGTCGGTAAATTAAGCTCGTTTGTTCTCAAGAATAAATCTTCCGAGTTCTATGCAGTCCGGCTCTTCCTTGCTATGGTTTGCGCCGCCTGTCAAATGCGACTGTACTCCGCCATCTGCCGCACGCTTAGCCCACGGATCGGCCTCGTCTTCCTGATGGTCATTCTCTTCACTCCCGGTATTTTCCATGCATCCACGGCGTATCTCCCGTCGAGCTTCACGATGTACATGTCTATGCTCGGGTTGACGGCCTTCTTGGATTCAAGAGGTGGTCAGAAAACGGCCCAGGGGATCATGTGGTTCGGAATCGGCGCGGTCGTCGGCTGGCCGTTTGCTGGAGCTCTTATCATCCCGCTGTTGTTGAGGGAGGTGGTAATTGGCTTCTCTAGCGGAAACTTGCCCAGATTGTTTCGTGGGGTTTTTGACGGGGCTATCAGGTGCCTCACAATTCTGGTATGCTTTGTTATACCTCCTTTCAGAGCGCGCTAACGCTTGTCAGGTTGCCGAAGTCATGGTCGATCACGTATTTTTGCGCAAGCTCGTGATCGTGCCATGGAACATTGTCGCATACAATGTTTTTGGCGGGGATGGTCGTGGGCCCGACATCTTCGGAACCGAGCCGTGGACATTCTATATCAGGAATCTGCTGCTGAACTTCAATGTCTGGTTCGTGTTTGCGATGGCTGCGGCGCCATTGCTGGCTCTTCAGGTGGTTCGTCCTTCTCAGACGGCCGACAAACAGACGTTGTTGAGACGCCTGGCTCTCATCACGCCCTTCTACATGTGGTTTGCGATCTTCACGGCGCAACCCCACAAAGAAGAGAGGTTCATGTATCCAGCGTATCCATTTCTTGCCCTGAATGCATCTATTTCGGTGCATATGATTCTGTCGTATCTAGGCACCAGCGATCCCAAAGAATTGGCAGGGCGCTTCGCACCCAAGCTCAAGCTCGCAGCCGTGGCGTCAATGTTCCTCGTGGCCATCGGCGCGGGCTTCCTACGAACCCTGGGCATGATCACCGCTTACAATGCCCCAATGAAGGTCTTCGAGCCCTTAGAGCAGCCAGGAGTGGCTCAACCTGGTGATTCGCTGTGTCTGGGCAAAGAGTGGTACAGGTTCCCTTCGTCCTTCTTTTTGCCTGGTGATATGCAAGCCCAGTTTATTCGCAGCGAGTTCCGCGGACTGCTTCCTGGCCAGTTTCCCGTAGCCAAGGACTTGGCTTCTCTTTTGCAGGGCACCTCGACGATCCCGGCGGGGATGAATGATCGGAACGAGGAAGACCTTGGAAAATACGTAAGACTACTCCAGACTTCTCCCCGCATTCTCCTGCAGGTGCTAACGCGGAAGGTTAGGTGGATATTTCGCAGTGCTCCTTCCTGGTTGATTCTCACTTCCCCGGCAGAGAGGCTACCGAACTGGAGCCGGACTACATCCAGGATGAAACGCACTGGGAGAAGCTGACTTGTCACGACTTCCTCGATGCCTCTCAGACAGGGCTTCTGGGCCGTCTCATCTGGACTCCGGATCTGCCAATAGTGCCGCCATCTCTGCGACGCCACTGGGGACAGTACTGTCTGCTTCGACGACGCAGTGCGGGCAGTACTGAAGCGCATGAGCGTGCAGAGGAGGCGGTGACTCCCCACAACTAGTAGTAGACCAGTTACTGTAGACGAACAAACAAAACACATCATCACTGCATTCATTCTCCCCGGTTTGCCCATGTTAGTAAGTCATATGCGACCCTACAGGAAGAGCAGCCACCCAGGCTTGTCTCGCCCTCCTCTGTGGGCAACACGAGTCTTTGCCTGATTGGGAAAAGATATCCCCCAGTGCGCCGAGGGGGCTGAAGTGACACGATAGCGAGGGAGAAGGAGAGACGGGGAGAGATAAGACCGCTACTGCAACTACCAGGCCAGGCCGATTACAGATTTGGGGTTTTGTGGATGCACCGGGGCATGAGATTATGTGAGGGGTCAACCACCAGACAACGGATCTTATCGCTGAAGCCTGCCTATCTTCGGTTTATCAGTCGCGTTCCATTAACCAAAACGGTAACAACTGCTGGCTGGATGAAGTCTTGCCTGCACTGACGGGCTCAACCCCTTGACTTGATGTACATACGCATTCTGTATAAATATGACAGTCCCAGATTGGGTAGACTTGAATTCCCTACCATGGTGAACAATCAACAACCACTTTCATGAGACATATCGACATGATGTCATCCGAACTTATAGAGACGATCCAACACCACGCCCTCAACGTGGCCATCATCTGCCTCGCAACCACAATCGGCGTCTACCTGCTCAACAAACTCCTCCACACATGGAAGACCTTGGGGTCGAGTCGCGCCAGACAATCAACTCCGAGTCTCGAAGCGTCCAAGAACAAGAATGAGGATGTCAAACGAATCCCTGGCGGTGAGCTACAACGAACGCATCTATAGTTGCAGTCGCAATCGCAGAACATCTCCAGCTTGCTGACAGCGACACCGCACAACAGTATGGACGCCTTCAGACTTCCAACGACCGCCTGCGACACCGTTCCCCGATTGGGACGTGCACAAGACGAAGCCCATTCCCTACCGCCCATTCCGATACGGACCGTGAGTCGACTATCCTACCTTGAATATTCAAGATGCCGCCTCCCTACAGAAGTTCAAGCTGACCCAAGTGAAACGGACACAGAAAATACTTCGTCACAATGGGACTCCGCAGCATGAAATGGGACGAATGGATCGGTCAGTCTGCTTTTCCCACCTGTGCACACCAACACAAACCAAAACTAACCCCACACTCCCGATGGATATGCAGAACTGGACAACCACTACCTCCGCTACCACGCCGACAAAGCCAAGCGCATCGAAGAACGAGGCTCGAAATGCTGCCGCACGCACCCGGACGCAATGGACGCCGCCATCGAGCTGTTGGAAGAGCTGTATGTCTGCCCCTCCGACAAACCTGCCCCTTTCAATCCACCTTACCTCCCATCCCCCAAGCCACTCCCCTCATTAACCCTGGCAACAGAACAACCTACCTCCCCGAACGCTACCCAACCCTCTTCCTCAAGACCGCCACGGGCCTCACCAACCTGGCCACGCACGAAACCTTCAACACAACGCAGCGCCCCCTCCCCGAAGACCCCATGCAAACCTGCGCCCGCCTCATCCAAGACGACCTGGCCATAATGCTCGAGCGCCCGGACGGCGAATACTACCTGCTCGCCGGCGCCGTCCTCCTCGCGGGCTTCTGGCGCCTGGAGGACAAATACGGCATGCGCCTCTCGGAGATCCACACGCACGGCTCCGTGCCCCAGTACGCCGAGAAGCTGGAGCGCGGGATGATGAACTTCTTCCGGCGCCTGCGGCCGCAGGACCCCGTCGTGCGCAACAACTACTTCATCCAGGTGGACGACGCGCTGGCGTGGTCGCACAGCATCGGGGAGGAGGATGCGGCGGAAGTGTCCTGGAATACCGCGCAGAAAAACAAAGCCATCGAGCATCATTTTTTCCGCTCGGAGCGGCAGTCCCTCCGCCGCCTCCCCAAATCGGGGGGCGTGGTGTTCACGATTCGCACGTATTTTGAGCCCATCACGAAAATCGTGGAGGAGCCGTGTGTGCCGGGGCGGTTGGCGTCCGCGATCCGGAGTTGGGGGGAGGATGTGTCCAGGTATAAGGGGAAGGAGAAGTATGAGGAGGTGTTGTTGGAGTTTTTGGATCGGAAGCATGCTGAGCAGGTTGCCGGGGGGTTGGATTTGGAGAAGGAGGAGGAGGGGAGGAAGTATCCTTTCTAGATCGGGGAGGATTTTCTTGGGGCGGTTATTTGGGGATATGGTTTGATTCTGTAAATATGGGGTTTTGTAACGACTTCTTGGTTTTGGATTTGAGATGAGATTACTAAGTATGGGTTCATCTTTGCTTTCAGTTCATTATAAGGGTCACAGTACATACTGAATTATATCTCTTTCCGATCTGTATACCTGGTACACCCGCCCACCTATGCAAGTATGCAAACAATCACTAGAATCAAAAACAGTACGTCTATCCATGTTGAGAACGCCGACTAAATGTATCCTTCAAAGACACATACTGGGTTTAAAAGGCATAAAGATACATCCAGACACAGCTCAGGTAGCGTTCATCTCAATGTCCAGCTTCTGCCGCCGGCGATGCGAGTAATCCCACTCGCGCTCCTGTCGCCACTCGCACTCATCCCGGAACTCACAGATGCGGCATTTCCACGCATCCATGACCTCCACCCCGCGTGGTGCCCGCTCGCCGCGCCACCACTCCATCTGGTCCGCCACGTAGGAGGTCAAGGAATTCGGATCGAAGAGGAAGGATCGACTGCCCAGGACGCGTTTCTCCATCTCGGTCGTCGGCTTCGAGGAGATGTACTTCGCCGTGAGCAGCGGGGAAACGACGGTAGGGTAAGATTCGAGCGTGGCGGGCTGGAACTCGGAGGGGATGGATGGGGCCACGGAGACGGACGGTTGGGATTGGGGAAGGAAGGTCAGACGGAGGTTCTCCTTCATCAGGTTCCAGAGGGAGGCGAGGTTGTTGTGGGAGGTAAGAATGCTGGTGGAATCTTGACTGGCGGCTGGAGCGGATGAAGATCTCGGTGACGACGAGGAGACGTCCTCGGCGTCTGCGTCTTCTTGCGTCGGGATGAAGTCCGGGTCGAACTCCTGCGACGAGAGCGCGTCGAAGTACTGGTCGTTGAGACCGCCCACTTCGTGGATGAAGGCGTCGGTAAAGGGACGCTGCGCGTCAAGGTTGTACCGCGCGGCGAGGACGTCAATGGTCACATCGTCGCTGGTTATGAGGCGGTTTAGCATGTGATAGTATAGCTGGAGTTGGAGCTGCGTGGGACGGAACGAGGAACTCTTGACCGCTGGCACGGAAGCACTGCCTCGCGTCTTGACGTCCGTCAGGTAGATCCGCGGTATACTAGAGAGCTCGGAAGACCCCTGACTACTGGTTGCTTCGACGGTGCTGGCTTCTGGTTCTTCTTCTTCCCTCCCATAGACATCGGAGAGCCTCTTCCCGCCACGTGATGGTGCAAGCAGGTAGTCCGTCAGGGACATCTGATACTCCGGCATGATAGCCCTCGAAGCCTCGATGTCGGCATAATACGAGGCGGCCGTGGCCTCGAGGGCTGGATCTGGACATTCGATAGACAGCTGGTCGATGACGCCAGTGACAAGCTCGCCATCTACCAAGCCCCATATCTCCAGTTCCCGCGTGATGCCATACTCTCGTAGCAGCCGCAAGCCCTGGATGATGTTCCAAATACGCAGGGCGAGCGCGTCCTCCTTGGTCGTGATCTCCACCGGCACCGTCGTGTAGATCTCATCTTCGAGCGTCTTGTGTATCGTACTGCCGAGCTTCATCGCCGCGGTTCGACGCTTCCGGCCATGTTTCGTAAGCGAGTACCAATACTGCAGCTCACACCATGCCGGGGAGATCAGGTCCGTGACGGAGAAGGCCTTATTCGGTGGCCGTCGAAATCGCTCCACCGGAGATCGCGTATCCTCCTCTGTATTCACTGCGTTTGTAGTGGTCTCGAGGTGACGAGCGGCCTGGCGCTCGCGTTCCTTTTCTCTGCCTTCAGAGGAATTCGGATGCTCAACTAAACGCTTCGGGGAGGGCCACAGGTTAGCGTCGCGATCACAATACGGGCGAAACAATCATCCAGGGGGCGGCAAGAGGGCGGCAAGAGGAGAAGGGAGCATTACCAGACGTGGTACCACGGTGACCTGGAATCGACGCTGGCCGACGTGCGCCGTACGGCCAAGTCCGGCGAGTTTGCCAGGCAGGCTTCTCCCTCCCAAACACCCGAGGTAACGGGCGAGACGACGAGCCTGCATATTGATCCTCGATATCTGCGAAAGTCGCAGAGACTTCGATGGGTACCGGCAAGGGTGGAGGTGACGGTGCAGGCGCTGCGACTACAGGGTCGGGAACTGTCGCGTGGTCCGGGGCGACGTTGGCGAGCAATTCGTCCAGCAGCGCCTCTTCCTCGGGCGAAAAGTCGGAGCCGTAATCGCTGCTGCTGCTGCTGCTGCTGCTGTCGCTATCCGCAAAGCCACCGGGATCTAGTATCGGAGACTGTGTGTGGCAGGGCATGCCTGCAGTGCGTGGGGAGCGTTCATGCCATGCGATGTGGTTTGCGTTGCGTTCGAGAGGCAGGCAGGCGAGACCACAGGGAGCAAGAGGCGAATGAGAGCGGGCCGATTGTGAAGCATCCCTCACGTCATCCTTCGCACTTTTACCAACCCCAATGCTACCCTTCGTTCCGACTGACTCTATTGAATCTCATTCCGTTCGCATGGAATATACCGAGCAGACAATGCTGCTGTTTGAAGTCTATATGTATTCTATCGCTTTTTCACTTCATGCTAATCTATAGACAAATGCCGCACGCCATGAAAACGTCTAGGATATCCCAATTAAAGCCAGATAACAGCAACAAAAGAAAATGAAATGTAGTAGGCCAACAACGGCCTCATCATGCCTGGATCGTCGCCGCACCAGCGCCAATGCTCACGGGCGCACTTGCCTCGGCCATCTCTGCCTCGACCTCTCGCGCCGCCTTCTGGTTCAACCAGCTCAGATACGTCTGCCATCCCACCGCAATGACACCCGAGAAGATGCTGCGGAACTGGGGTGACACGTACATGAAGCTGAAGGCCGTGACGGCCGGCCACAGCTTCACGCTGTTTGAAATACTGACCGGCAGAGCCAGCTTGAGCCGTTCAAAGGTCTCCTCCAACGACTTGCCCGTCAACAGCGACTGGAGACTGAAGAAGTAGGTATTGAAGACCGGGGTGAAAACCGCCTGCTGCACGCAGACCTTGGTCAAGATCGAGAGAAACTTGGACGAGTAGTTGAAGTTGTTGTGGAGGAACATGAACCTGTTCGGTGCGCCCGCAGATAATCAAGTCAGCTCTTACATGCTACAGTGTGTGATTTTTTCAGTTCAGTGAACGCAGAATGTGTCCTACCATTTGAAAGTCGGGATGCTCGATCCCACCCCGACCGTCAGATGTCGCAGCGTTCTCAGCGGATCATATCCTCCACCAGCCCTTTCTTCCTTCTTTCCTTCGCTACCCGCCTTTTCTCCCTCCGAAGACTGTGCCGTCGCCGTCGCCGTCGCCGGGGCAGGATCCGCGGGGAACAGTAGTTGTGCACTCAGATCGCCGCAGAGATAGATTATAACCGAGCTCCAAAGCTGCGTCGCATACGGCCGTCGCTCCTGGACCCGCGAATATGCCCGCGCCACTCTTCCCACAGGGCCAGCCTGGATGATTTGAAGCAGTGATCGCGAGCCCGTCTGTGCGGCGGTCGGCGTCGGGATGACCGGGGCGCCCGAGGCTGAGGCGGCTGTTTGTGCATTGGGTGGTGAGGAGGAGGCTTTTGGGGAGGGATCTGGTTTGGATGCTGGGGAGGAGGATTGATATCTCCGTGGTCGGAGCGGTCGGGAGAGTTGCAGCGACCGGGGGATCGGTGGTCTGGCGAAGATGATGGTGCTCATGGTGTAGGATAAATTGCGTATCGGATGAAATTTCTATATCATTATTCGCATGTATAAATCGTAAAACAGTGAATGTGCCGGCGAAGGCCAGGTCAATTAAGGTTGCGAGAGAGACTCCTGGTATTGGGTTGGGCGACCGGCCACATCAATGAGCGCAGACCACGAGTCTCACACCGATAGGTTTGTTCGGTCGAACATGCAAGCGTTTTCACGGCGTGAGAAATGCTGTCAGAGGGCGAACAAGGTACACCGAGCTATAGTCCGTCAGCAACGATAATAAAGAGAAAACATGATTATGAATCATTTTGGGAGGGGGGAAAGAAACTCCGGAAGGCAAATGTCGGGAGCGCATAAGCAACAGCCGGTGCCGAGGGTCGGCGAAGCGATCCGATCGCTGGGGATTCGCTTATCTCCGAACGACCCTTAGGATATGTAGAGCATTTAGCTCGCTACGGTATTAATGCACATTTTCATAAATTGCATTCAATTAATATCATTATTCAGATCGGAGAATCTCTATAGAACTGCCTGAGATAAACAGAAACTCCACCCTCTAATAACAAACAGTAAGTGGCATATACATAGAAGCACGGGGTATATCAACATGCAAATCATCGAACAATCACTGCCCAGAAAATGAGGCCGATTGTTTCATATTTCACTCGACGCAGCCGTCCACGGCTCACATCGACATCTTCAAAGAAGGTAATAGATACTAAAGATTATATAGTAATCGGGAAGTGGGTAAGTGCTTTTTGAGGGGCGTTTCGAGGGCGTTTTGAAAGGCGCTCGGACCAAATCGAGTCGCTGGTGGAACTTCGACCTTCAAAACTGCATCTGCTGGGCGGAATCAAACTTTGAAGGACTCGCGAGTGTGAACCCGGTCGATGTCGTAGGGGTTCCCCTCGTAAAGCGATTGGCGAACAGAGTTCACCGTATGAGTCGAGGCCTTGCTGCGAGTGCGGTGCAGGTCCGTCAATCTCTCCTTGTGGCTCGAGTCGGAATCAGCGCTAAGGGTCTCGGCGGCCGGGGCTTCGGTGCGGTCGAATCCAGGCTCCTCCTTGATTTCCTCCTGGGGTTCTTCGGGTGCGACCTCGGCCTTCTTCATGTGCTGTGCCAGCATCTGTCGCATGAAAGCGTCGGATTCGGCAGCATACTTGCAGCGCTTGCGAATGGCGGGTCCATACTTGTAGAACATGAAGGGGAACGGAACACAGGCAAGCGCCAAGAAAGCCGGGATACAGGTAGCCCAGTGAATACCAAGATCCTCGTACATATAGGTCGTGAAAAGAGGAAACACGGCACCGAAGATAGATCTCAGCACGGAGTTGGCGGCCAGGACCGAAGCGGCGAAGATGGTGTAGGTGTCAATAAGATAAGACAGGTTACTCAAGAATACCAGGACGAGGCCAAAGCCGAAGGGAACTCCAGCGGCCACACTAGCCATCCAGTGAATAGACACGTAGTTTGTCCAGGCAAACCAGAAGAGACCAACCGGAATCGCAACAGAGGCAATCAGACATGGGGGCAGGCGAGCCTCTGGGGGTGCGAAGCCGCCGTGCTTCTGAGAAACACGAATGTACCGCTTGTTATCGAGAATGTTGTAAACCACAGCCCCGATCATACCCACCATGATGCCCAAGAATGGAAGACTGCCAACTCCCTGGTTCCAGCCACGGTGCAGCTCGTAGACAATAGGATAGGCAGCGAACAGCATGTAGAGGGTTCCGTAAACGATGGCAATGTAGAGAGAAAGCAGGAACACGATCGGCTCCTTGAAGAGCAGGATCCAGGGGCGGGACAGCGCAGTTTTGAAGGCCTGTCCAAGGGTGGTCTTGCCTTGATCGATGTCGGTCTTGCTGCGATAGATTCTTCCGGTAAGCTTGGTCAGTTTCTCTGCGCGGCGACGAAGAAGGACCGGTGCGTAAGTTTCCGGGACAGTCAACGATCCAAGAATCCAGACAACGCCCGTGAAGGCACCCAGGAAACCCATCACCCATTTCCATCCGGCGTTCATTCCCAGGAATCCGCCAATAATAGGGCCGAGCACGGGACCTGTATCACAGAATGGTGGTTAGCAGCAGCTCGAGATGGCAAGACGCAGAGAGAGAGTGAAACATACCCAGGAAAGGAGCAGCGGCGAACAAACTTGTCGCTACACCTCTTTGACTGGCAGGAAACATGTCGGCGATGACACCACCAGCGTTGGTCATGGGCGACGATCCAAAAGAACCCGCGAAGAAACGAAGGATGATGAGGGTCCAGGCGTTCTTGGAACCAGCAGCGCCGGCAGTGAACGCCGTGAGCGCCATGTAAGTGACACAGTACACAATTTGACGGCCAAACATTTCCGACAGCGGTGCCCACAGGAGCGGACCTGCATTTATGTTAGGAAGGACTGGTAAAAACACACGTGCGAAAACATGATGACGGATTGCGGGGCGTACCAATAGCGAAACCAAGAACGAAAAGAGAGACACCAAGGGTCGCAACTTCAGTACCGATTCCGAAGTCTTCTTCAATCTCGACAATACCACCAGTGTAGGCCGATGACACAAGGGCGACGGCCAAGGTCGCGAGCGCCATCATCATGGTGAAAGTCCACTTCTTCGTCTCGCTGAACTGCATGGGGTTGCGGGGATCCTCGGGGAGCCAGGTGACTGCATACGGATCCTCATCGGTACCGGATCCAGGATAGTGATGATCGATGATTTCCTGAGTTAACACGCCTTGGTCGGTCAACAGACGCCAGAACGGGATCTTGTTGCTGGCAATGGCGATGGCCGAAGGCCCACTGTCCCCCTTATCGTTGGCCATCGCGGAGGGAGAAGGGCGAATTCTTGGTGAGGACTGGTAGTCGATGGTCGATCAGGTAGCTGACGGAGTTGGCTGATCGTGGAATGTAAGTTGTTGGTTGAAGTACAGATTAGGTAGGCTGACTGTGCCTCAAGCCTTGCTCGACCGATACGGTTAAGGTGACCACCAAGGGTCCAAACAAACAACCGTCGTTAGTAGTGACCGAATGCACCCGAGATGTATAGTAGCAGGCTAGGCGACTAAAATGTAGTCAGTGTAACCAGCTGCTTGGTAAATCACTCTAGCCGACGTCTGAGGACGACGATCAAATCAAGTAGGTATGATCAATCAATAGATGATCTTCAGCTTGAAACAGAAACAGCCTACGTACGATCGAGGGACATGGCATCGGATATATACAGCGGCCAAACGACTAAGGAGAGGGGCTAGAAATTTCTGCTATTGTCTGCACCACCTGGCATTGTCCCACCGCGGCCACCACGGCGTCATCTTGCCCTGGCGCTACAGACGGGAACGACTAATCGTTGTAGGGACTTTAGCCTCGGATCCTCGCCGGTCTGAGACCAAAGAGAGGAACCCAGAGACACACCAGTCCAGCGATTCCCAAAACGGGGACTTTCTGCCGATATCCGTACACAGAGGCCGGCTTATGCAGGGCACAAATTCATCACTGGGGCGGGCGAGACTGCATGGCCTCAGCCAATGTGGGCCGACGAACCCACCCAGGAGGCTCGAAATTCTGGTTCCATGGGCAAGTCCGCACCCCTCGTGGACGGCAGTCCCGATGGCGTCTGCGAGGGCTCGATATGATTAGTCGGTGATGAAGAGAAAAGTGCTGAGGTGGGGGGGATCCTGTGTGGTGGAAATTTTATCTTTCGACAGGGGAACTTACCGAGGTCCAGGGAATTGGCAGATAGCTGCCTTACATAACCCACGGTCCTAGCCCAGATATGGCCGTTTCAGATTGTTTAGCAGGAGATTATGGACAGTCCACCGTCGAAGGATCTGAGCGGGATGTTCAATGATGGGACTGGACTGATCATGAGAACAATGGCAGAAAACCTGCTCGACTATGATGGCTGATCGGGGTGTGAGAGAAAGAGATATCATCATTGTGACATGCATTTCAGAACTTTATGCTGCATCGGGTCGCATAGAAGTCCCGAGACAGGCTTAGCGTTTTTCTAGAACGGGCAGTACCATGGATGAAAATGATGAGTCGAAGTAGAACATTAGAAAAAGAACTCTTTCCTGCGGTACGGAAGAAATGATTCAGACACGCCAAGCGGGCTACGGGATCCCGACGATACTCCGACTTCATAACCAACATGATTCACAATCATCTCCCTGCTCAAAGTGGGCCGAATCAAGCGCAATATCCGACTATTGACTAAAGATTGTTTCTTGCATAATAGGCCTTGCGTGACCTTTCACAGCATAGCCAACAACACATATTAGCAATTATAATGCAGCCCAGAGATAATAGCTCGGTTAAGTAGCCTGAGTGTACGGAGTAAAGACGAGTCAACTATGCCACAGGCCCGTCAGCAGCTACTGGCCATTTTGCAGGGGTTGAGATTGGGATGATACTCAGGCCTCAGCACTTTGCAGGAACAAATCAACCCCAATATAAATAGACGATTGTCGGATTACGCTGCCGCCCCACCCCTCGCATATCGCCAACCAGCTAGTCGACTGCCTGCGGGACTACTTCATCTTAATCATTTCTACTCATGATCTAAACGTTATATCAGACGCTTGGATTTTATGAAGGTTCATAAATGCTTTGTGATCGGCATTCAATCAACATTGGCATCCAAAAAAGGTTCCTAATGCAAAGTCTGTTCCGGAGAAGCAATCTGTGAATTGGCGGCCTTGTCCTTCTCTCGAGGAATCCTCCGCAGGCGCCAGTGGCTTGATTGCCCCCCTGCCCTTTTTTACTCAGTAGTTCATTGAGGAGTGTAAGCGAAGAGAGGTCAGACCGCATCCCCCGACCGTGTCATCACCCAACACTGGAGAATACGAATTGAAAAGCAGAACGCGCACCCGGCGGTCTGACTCGCATTCGACCTGTTCCCTTTGTCCCGAGCCCCGTCGATCCGGAGAGGGGGGGGCCATGCGGATGGGGATGGACTGATCGCAATCCAGATCAGGGAAGTGACACCTGGTACGAGCAGGTGGGCTACAGGTGACTGTCTCGATTTCGTCCTTATGATATCTGAGCCGAGCCTCAAGCCTCGCGTCTGTGCTCCTTTCTCTCGGGCCAAATCCTTTGCCAATCGGGGATGATTTAGCCGGTGCATGCTGCGCTGCCGGGTCGTATCACCATGACTCTTTGCCCGGGCCAAGTCGGACTTACGAAAATCATCTGGCTCCTCGCTGCCATCGTTAGTTGAGGCTCCATCATGGAGCAACATCCACAAACAAAAGAAACAGAATTCTCCAAGCAGATCGCGCCAAAGGTCTGGTGACTATTGGGCTATCAGACACACAACACGCGACATAACGACGTGGCAAGTGCACGTAAGCTTTTCCGACTTGAGGTAGCCATTGTATAGCGCAAGGTTTTATGCTTGATGCACAATGTAACGTTTCCATACCTCCACAAGCATGGAGAGTGCAGGATGACAACTGGTCCCCTTGGCAGATTGCAGTCGGAAGACTTCGCCTCGAGTCATCTGGTCCGAACGGCGGCCACCTCTTTGATCGACTGATTCCGTGCAAGTCCTCAAATGTTGACACAATCATGCTGGGGAAGACTGCCTTCCCTTACCGGTTCTTTCGTTCTCTTTTGTCTCAAACTGCAGGTCAAGATCGGAAACTTGGCTTCGATCGCGCTGCATTCCCGGAGTTGAGATCATGACGGGGCTAGGCCGTCGATTGCAACATCGTCATAGAGATTCAATCTGTGGCTGAGTGCTTTGAGTGGCTAGGGCGTCGAGAACAAACCGGGTACGCCTCATATCTTCCATCAAGATGGTATGAATCTGACCCAAGTGCTATTGTGGCTCAGATATTAGAATTGCTCATTTGCTGCAAAGACTCTAGAATGAAACAGTCCCCTCTGTATGATGAAGTCTTCTAAGGCTGAGACGATTCAAGATCAACTATCGATAAGAGGCGCTGGCGGGAGTGAGTGGGGAGAATGCGCCCGCGGGCTCTAGTCACTCTATAGTTCCATACTTATGCAGTAAGCCTAACTTGCCCAGGGCAGCTCAGCCGACGCTTGGACCAAGGGCCTATAGATACAGCAATCTTCTCAACTTACTCTCTTCGCATGATAAAGCAAGATCTCTGGGTTCTTATCTTGACACAATAAGAACGCGTATATTCTCGATCCATCAACGCTGGAGAATATCGACATCATGGACGTCACATCCGGGCCAGACGGTCGCGGTTCCCAAAACTGCAGAATTCGCCCGACCGGTGGCCTCCTCGTACTAGTAACAGCCACGACGACCTACTATCGTTTCTCAAGGCGGATAATCCCTTCAGGTGATTCCTTTTCGCGGTCGCTTTAACCTGTACTAACTCCATTCAAAGTCCTAGATACAGGCTCCAAGCCACTGCCACTATCTCTCCCAATAAAGCCGTCTTGATCTCATCATGGCCCCCACCTCTTCCCCAATCCATCACTTCTAGACTCGCCTCGTCCAAAAGAACCCGTCCGTCCCCTTCCGCCCGAACCGGCCCATCGCCATCGCCATCGCCATCGCAGCAGCAGAGACCGTGACCGATTTACCTACAAAGCAACCGTCCAAATACTCCATAAAACAATCCGACTTTTCTTCCTAGAACACCAAGGTTGAAAGCTGTAGCCATACCTCGATAGAAGGGGGAAAGAAAAACTAGAAAGGCGGATTGGTTCCTGGTTCTATAATCTTCGAGAAATGACGGAAAGACTCGAACGGCTGGCTGGCTGGCTGGCTGGCTCCCCAGGGGTCGTCCGTCGGTCGGTCGCCCACTGTTCGTCTATTTTGCCAGGGTATTTTTGGCCCATTTCGCCACCCCGCCAGGTGAGCGAAGGATGAGCCCCTATGAGTCAGGAAGGAGGTTTGGTGTCTTCATACCAGCGTCAATTGTCTACAAACGAGTAAAGGTAGAATCGGGATGCTGCAGGGGAGGGCAGCTGTAAACTGAGCAAGGTCATGAGGACCTCAGACGTTACATTCTCGGAATCGCGGCGCGGTCGCGGCTCGCCAGACTCTCTCCTCCCGGCCATGGGGGAAGGAACAGAACCTACATAAGGAATCAGACTACAAAGCATATGTCATCAGACCAGGACTTAGTCTACCGCTAAAGAGATAGAACATCATCACTAGGCGAATCACAAAGCTGGATTGGATTGCATCGTCATAGATCCTGCATTTCGCGTCTATGCCATCCGATGGCGCTTCCTATAGAAGTCGCTTCTCGAATCAAATCATCTGTAATGTACATATTCGGACGGATGCATCGCCACGATCATCAATCCACCCAGAGCCGCTCGAGAAAAACAAACTCGGCGGCCTACTATTTATTGCGTAGCAAGAGAAATCACAAAACCCATTTGCCGAGAGACCCGTTGTGAAATTCGCAAAAGAAGAAACCCATCATGTATCGCCAGTAGTCATGAAATAAGCAAAGAAAGAAACCCCGTTATCGCCATCCCATAAAAGAGCCAACCAGTTGCAGAGATAGACTCATTCAAAGATTAAATGAATCTATGAGCGCTCACCGCGGAGACGGCGGGCAAGCTGGATGTCCTTGGACTGGATGGTGACACGCTTGGCGTGGATGGCGCACAAGTTGGTGTCCTCGAAGAGGGAGACGAGGTAGGCCTCAACGGACTCCTGGAGAGCACCGATGGCAGAGGACTGGAAGCGGAGGTCGGACTTGAAGTCCTGGGCGATTTCACGGACCAGACGCTGGAAGGGGAGCTTGCGGATGAGGAGCTCAGTGCTCTTCTGGTAGCGACGGATCTCACGGAGAGCAACGGTACCTGCGGGGTGAGAGTATTAGAAGAGATGGTTTAGTGACCACTTAGAGAGAAGGGACTTACCGGGCTTGTAACGGTGAGGCTTCTTGACACCGCCGGTGGAGGGAGCGGCCTTGCGGGCAGCCTTGGAAGCGAGCTGCTTACGGGGAGCCTTGCCACCAGTGGACTTACCTGTAAAGCGAAGTGGTTAGCATTATGATGATTCGGGTGAGGTGAGGCGCGTTCAAGGAATGAGACGTGTCGCGACCATGACGCGAGACGACGAACCCCCCTTGAAGAGGAACGACAGTGACAGTGAGGTGAAGTGGGACTTACGGGCAGTCTGCTTGGTTCTAGCCATTTTAGATGTTTAGGTTTGATGAATTAAGTCGACTTGAGATGGAAAGATAAAGTTGTGGATGGTTGTCGATGATAGAAGTAGTAAGGTGTCGACGGGATTGGGGAGATGTAAGAAGGATGGAGGAGGTGGGTGGGGGGCGGTATTTGTAGTAAGCGAGAGGGGTGGGTGGTGATCTGGGTGGTGAAGGGTGAGGGGGGTGGGTGGGTGAGTGAATTGGCAGTAATGGAGGGTGGCCTTAGCGCCCGTTTCCTTTGATCCAAAAATCGATCGGAAAGCAGTACACCATAAGCTCTGATTTCGGGTCTCACTTTTGGCGGGCAAAATCAAAGGGCCAGCAGGCAGTTTCGGGCGGGAAGGGAAAAGGCGGTCCTGCGCTAAGCGAGTTCCTTCCCGCCCATCAGCCAATAGGATCACAGGATCACGCATCTAGAATGCCCCCTGCCACCTCTTTGATCTCAACCTCAGGGAAGGGATGAAGGGCTATCAGAATGCTTGATAGAATGGCAGCCATCGGCCAGAATGTCTCTGATCTTGTTTGATCGTTGATCTCGGTGGTTGGGGACATTCCGGGGCAGATCAAGTCTGAGGCAGCGGAATCACCACTGCTCGGTCACGTTGCCGGCCAGATCAAGCCCGCCGTCCGGGATCCTGTCCGCTGATTGGTTGATTCGGGTCTTAGCGTGTGATTCCAACGCCCTCCCCGCCCTCTGCCTTTCGCTATACAAATAATCCCCCGTCCCATGGAAGCCTCTCCTCCTTCTTCCCTTACCATCTATCACCAGCTTTAATCGCCCATTCTATCTCCACCTCCTATCACCTCACCAACTTTAATTCAACTTTAATTCTGTTTCACAACAAACCGTCAACATGACTGGACGTAAGTCTATTGCTTCCATTTAGACCTGATTCCTCATTTGGAATCAACTCTCCCGTCTCCTGCATCATGTATCTAACATGACGCGTTTCCAATAGGTGGCAAAGGTGGAAAGGGTCTCGGAAAGGGTGGTGCCAAGCGTCACCGCAAGATTTTGCGTGACAACATCCAGGGTATCACCAAGCCTGCTATCCGCCGTCTCGCTCGTCGTGGTGGTGTCAAGCGTATCTCTGCCATGATCTACGAGGAGACTCGTGGTGTCCTCAAGACCTTCCTCGAGGGTGTCATCCGTGACGCCGTCACCTACACTGAGCACGCTAAGCGCAAGACCGTCACCTCCCTCGATGTCGTCTACGCTCTCAAGCGTCAAGGCCGTAAGTTCGATCCTAAAACGCGTACATCCAACGCATTCTAACTTATTTTCTCTCTCAGGCACCCTCTACGGTTTCGGTGGTTAAACGCGTTCTTCTTTTCCTGCTCTTTTCTTTTTAGCCATCCTGCGCGGTCGGCGCGTCGGTTGTCCTTCCGCAGCAGTGACGCGACGGGTTGCTTTTTCGGGTTGGTTTATGGTATGACTGGGACGTTGGGGTGTTCTTGATCTTTTTATTACAAGTATCCATGGGTCTGGGTTTGCTTTATCGCACTTTATTTTACTTTTACGCGTCCACTACTGGTCTGCTAGTGCGCGCGCTTGAATTTTCTGTATCATAGCGGCCTTTATGCTTCCGGCTGGTGCCCTAGGCTAAACACGATCGCGCGACCTACCTAAGACGCGGTCGAATATGAATACAAACGGTCGAAAGAACTCAAACAATTTTCTCTGTGTCTCTCTGCGTAGCTTGCTCCTGGTCGCTATCTGGTTTCTGCCTTTTGTTGTGCGATTCCCCTTTTCGGTTGTGCTGCGACGCGTGTCGCTTCGCGGCGTGATTGCGGGCCTCCGTCAACTCGTTGATTTGACTCCTCAGGCATCATCTCCTCTCTCCTACGTAGATTTAAAATGTTCTCGTATGATCATAGCTTCTGGATGCCTCTTGGTATATCGTTGTATATGTGGCAATAATGCATCGCTCTTGTGCTTTGTACGCTGTTTTGATGTAGTCATGTTCATCTGATTCTTGGTCTGTAGTCTGGATGTTCTACGCGACGTTATATTGATGTCCCTTTTCCACGCCTATCTTCCTATACGTTTTACTTTAAATGGACTTTGTCGGTAATGGCATTGATCACTCTTGATTGTGTAGTCCTTGCACTGCGAAAATCGTACGGAATGGTGGAAGATCAGGTATAATGCTGAGGACTTAAAAACTAAGTATATGGTGTATGCTATAGTATATATCATAGCACCTCCCGAGTGAAACCCCACACCATCCTACACTCTACTAGATCATGACAACACTGCAGTAATACACTAAAATAAAGACAGCAACCCAGAGAGTACAGACTATAAAGCCATCAGAAGCAAAATTAACATCATAGCACCGATATCAAGAGTGTGATCATGCACATCAAATAGTGATAGCTGGGGGGTTCAACTTGACCCCGACCCGAACCCGCGGAAAACCCGCCGGGGTTCAACCCAAGCTCGAGCGGGACTTGGCACCGACTCTACACACAGTACATACAGTACAGACTCATCCGCCCGAGACATCGTTGCACCACAGTCTTCACAACCACGAAAAACGAACAATCGAAAGCAGGAAGACAACGACGACTAGATCACACCTCGGAAAATCCCCTACAGGTACAGGGCCAGTACTTACTCGGATGCAAACCAGAGCACCATCGCAACCAAAAGGAAGCTCCCGTACCGCGCCGCGGCCCCGGGTCCAGCACGGAACGCGTGATGCGTACAGTAGACACTCGATATGACGAACATTATGGAAAGCCAACTTGGTCCGTCATACCGAGAAACTCTCTTCACCGAGACCGATCCCACGTGAAACTAGCCGAAAAACGCGAAAAAAGGTCGTCATATCGAGGAACCCGGCATAGCGAGGTTCGGCACAACGAGGATTCACCATATCGTCGCAGAGGATTCCATCGTGAACACACATTCCGACAACTCCGAACTAAGTCAGAGTAGGTCTGAGTATAAATACTACGCGGCACAGACATTATTCACAACAAACACTCGCGGATGTTACACACATCAAGTCTTGTCCATGACGTGGCGAAGAATCACGACGTGCCAATATGATCTGATTGCATCAAGAGCTCAGATGCACTCACACATACGATCGCCATGACTGATAAATAACCCCACAGAAAGGTACGGGACAAAACTTTCCGGCCCCAAAGAAAAGAGCGACCGCATCGCCAGCAGGTTCAACCCGGGTTCAACCCATTCCAATCGCCCAGGTTGAACCCGAGATCAGACGGACCAGCAACCACACGGCAGATTCGAAGGATGACGCGATCTACACCACCGAACGAGAGCCAGGAGCCAGGACAAAAGGGAGGACGAGCAGAAGACTGAGATGACCAGAGACGGTTAAGCTTCAACATGGCACTACGCGGAGCTGGATCAATATCAATCAACCCAGTCCGAGCCCGGCGATGGCAAACACAGTAGAAGACCAGAGCGATCAACTCAAGCAATCCACGAGCGCTCGTGAACAGTCAAATCCCATCACTGCTAACAAGGATCGCAACACCCTGTCTGCCACAGGCTAACCCACCGGCTCGCACTAGACCCGACACCGACGCGCCCAAGGTCAGACAGTTTGTGACTCGATGAGAAGTGCTCCCTGATACCAAGCCCAGCAGAATGTGATCAGCCCAGGTCGGAGTCATTTGCGGAGCTCTGGTCAATGTTAAGCAGAGGACCAGTGTCTGAACTTGGGTGTCGATGGCAGGACAATGTACACCGAGACACGGAGATACCAGGAAGTGACGCGATTAACCATGCGGGATTCATAGCTGACTTGTCATCTCGCAAGGCTACTATAGGTCCTGCCCTCGATATTCCGAACACAGATAGTTTCCGCGACGGCAACGAGGAGAGATCATAGACCAGCGTATCCAGCCCCTCCTGCTACGATCTCGACGAATGGGAAAAGCTCCGCTACAGGACAGACGTGCGATGGACGCGATCAAGCCCGGAACAAGGGGCATTCACAAAGCAAAAGACAAAACGGGCCGAGGAACTTGGAACCCGTCGACCAGATGCTGGTTAAAAGTTCACAACGCCCAGTGTATATATCCACCTGCTGAGCATCACGAGCAATGCCACAAGCAGTTACGCAAAGACAGTTCGGCCTAATAGCCAGTCACCATATGACTCACACCCGCTGGGAGCGGCGTATCGCGCCGGCAAGTCGTCCTGTCTGCACACAATGCCGACAGTGCTCATTCCAACATGAGACGATGCAGCGCCATGCTACGGGGTATATCGGCCAGAAACATCGAGGTACATCTGCCGACGATACTCAGAGTTAGGCTGAATGACATACTCCTGCCTGGACCACAATCAGGGGTAAAGCTCGTGGGGGCTATTCGACTCGCGCGCTGGCGAGTATACGTAGCTGCTGCGTATGCGGGTGCTTACGGTGCTCGCTGTAAGCTACGCCGACTGAATCATGGCACCATATGATCACCCATGACCAGATACCGACTGATTGGGTGGGAAATGCGAAAATCATGAAACTTTGAATGAAGACTTGTTGCTACAGATCATTTGACGCGAGCAAGCACACCAGGTAGGGGTGAACCGTCTACAGATGCGCCGGTCTTACTCTCACGGGACTGCCTCCATGGTGATTGTGAAAATGGCGGACGATGCTGGCGACAGCCCATCGGTTCACCTACTAGTATCATTATAGAGCTCGGAGCCAGATGAGCTGCCGAGGAAGGATACAGTCGTCTGGCCCCAATAGGTGCTGCGGCATATGCCCGAGACACACTGGGATGATGGACAACAGAGTAGCCTCAGTATACAAAGTGGCCAGGTCGGCATCCAGCCTCTGTTGTAGATGCTTCCTGCGTGGGCTAAAGACCCAAGTTCGGGTAGACACCATTGTCCTCCGTGCTTATGTTTTGTAAGTCTACAGCGGAGAGGACAAGGATGGTGGTGACCCAATAACGCCTGCCTGCTATGCTTTTGTATTGATATCGTAGTGATTCATGCCTTGTTGAAGGCTGTGGGGATGCTCGGATCTGAATTAGCCCTGCAATCATACAGTCTGGTATCCAGACTGCAGAGGGTTGTAAATGCTTATACGATGCAATTTGCGCGTTTCACAAATACCTGGAAGTCGAACTCAAACCCAACCTGAGGATATCAATCATATGTGTGACGAGGAAAAAAGATCAAATGTAGCCAAGACGAAAAAAAGTGCAAAAGTAAATGTCCCGAGGGAGGTTCGAACTCCCGGCCTTGGGATCGCCCAGAAGTGATCTTCCGAGTCATACTGATGTATGAGACCCACGTGATAACCAACTACACCATCGAGACAACTTGTTGAAGTGGTCACAAAAGTTAAATCTCAAGACCGCATCCCCAATGACATAACGACCGCATCCATCATGGGCGGGTCAGCCAACAATGCGCCATGGTGTCATGATCGACATTGCAGTCCGAATATTGATGGATCTGAATTATGTATGACCCCGGATGGGTAGACCAGATCACACAGAAGACGGGGGCCCTTACAATCCTCATTCATACCTGGTAAGGCGATTACTGTACGTGTAATCGGTTGACGGACGGACGAGATCAACATGATCCGTGTATCATAATGCGATTTGTGGCTTGCGGGAGGTTTATATTGCATGGTGTAAGGTTTTGCTCCCTCGTGGGGTGGTGTTTCTTTGCGTTGTATATGTCATGGTGGTGGTTGGGTTTTCGGGTACTGTACGTAGAAAGGAGGATATATGCTCTGCATGCATGCAGGCCAGAGTTATGGCATTGCTGGACAGTACTTGGGCGCCGGGCTTTGTAGTGGTCTACCAATTGCTCTGTTAGATTGAAGTTGATACCAAGCCTGGGATGACTCAATTCAGACGACCATAAGCCTCACAACCTCCCAGGCGCATGTATTGTACCATATGATTAGGTATGATGAAGTGCACGTTCCCTAAAGAAACGGCCTCGGAAATACAGTTCCTGGTTCCTCCAATCACTGAACCCCCCAACGTGGAGCGCGGGTTTCAGAGCACCTCATGGCGAGACAGTTACAAAATCGAATCTTGTCTTGTCTGTTCATTTGAGTTGAGGACGTACTTTGCACTTCACCGACCCGACCTACAACCACCTCCGTAAGATACATGACCTCCCAGTAGTGCGGCCAAATTCCCAGCCCAAGATGCTCAGCAGTCCAAGCACCATTGAAACTACTTCTTTCTACCCATCTTGGCTCCTATAACCGCCCATCCCAGACAAAACACGCGCCCCCCTCCCCCCTTCAACAGCCCCCAAAATGCAATAATAGCGTCAGACACGGGGAAATAAGGCCATATCTCCATCATCCGCGATGATCCCGACCCCAAACGAGTAAGTAAACGCGGCAATCGACCATGCAACAACCCACCCACCCATGCATCCCCACTCCACCAAATCCACCCTGTCCAAAGCTTCTTGAGGGAGGGAAGATGGTTTGTTCGTTTTTCCATTTCTCCACCCCATGATGATGTACATATTAGTTCGAAATGACTTGACTGGCATCCACAGCTACCCTTACCTCCCTCCCTACCCTTGACTATCCTCCACCTCCCTCCCCCCGTCCCGTTCCGTCCGATGTCGAAAATACTCGACTACTACCCTTGCCAATGAGCAAACAGAACCCACCGCACTGACTCGTGCCTGTAGGATCACCGAAAAAAAAAAATACCGCCGAATAACCCCCGCCTGTGGATTGTACATCGCAATAGTCCCCTCCTTACTTACACAATGGATCTCATCCCATTCGTCAACGGGAGGGGGGAACACAACAAGGGTGGTGGAAAAGAGAGGCGAGGACGCAATGATTGCTCCATCGTGACGGCACGTCAGAGAAAACAGTTACAGTACATGCCATCCATCCACTATCGAACGACATTGAACATTCCCCACAGGAGGAACGCCTATCTCATAGAGCTCGAGCTGTAGCTCTAACTCAGGCTCTAGCTTTCTCCTCCAACGACTTTTTGTCCAGGAAGTCGGGACGACGGGGAAAACCCACCTCACTATTAACCTAGACGAGTTAAAGCCCACTACTGCACCGTACATAGCGCCAGCACTATTGGATGTACATACAGTACATGCCTGATCGCGTTAAATGGTACGAGTAAGTGTTGAGGAATGACCTACCCAACCCATACCTACATCCACAGTCCACAGTCCACAGTGGAAAGCGCAAGCGCACAATGTAAGTGTAAGGTACTCCGTTAAGGCACACCAGAAGCAAAGCAAAAGCAAGCAATTCCAATCCCACCCACTTGGACTGTACTGTACCCCCAAAAACACAGCCAAACCTACCATCCCCATCCCCAAACCCAAGCACGAACATCACCACCCCCCAAAAGAAACACAACCCTCACTCTCAACATCCATCTTCATCATAATTATCAAAGCCAAGACAACCCCCCAAACCCCTCTAACTCGTCCAAGCAAGAACCACACCGTACACTCCCCCCCCCGGGTCAAAATCAAGAAAGATCAAGAATCACCACACAAAATTACCCTGAAAATGTGATGTTATGTAGGTATGATGTAGATTCAGAATCATCTGCCCGCTGCCCGCTGCCCCCCCATCAATCCCCCAAGTCTAGATCTATACCCTATCTGAGGTATTCGATTCTCAATCTTGCTTTTATCGTTCTACCCGTAGAATACCTTGAATTCGAAGCGATCCTGCCCTGCCCGTGCTTGCTACGACCCCTCGAATTCCATGTATCGACAACCCCAACCTCCAAAACGATAGGTGCTGTATGAAGTCCAACGGGATGATGACATACTTACCTTAACTTACTCTGACTTACTCTACTGTGTATCGATGGGGAGCTACATGTAAATACACACAGGTGACACCGGGGTACAAGTAAGTACGTACCAGGTAGGTAACTCAGACATCACAGACCACCAGACACACACACACACACACACACACACACACACACACACACACACACCAGGACACAAGACAGCTTTGCATATAGCCTACCTACCTACCTGCCTGCCTGCCTGCTGCACCACCGAAATTATGCCGGAATTTATTTGTATTTTATTATCTTTTGGTTTTGGTTCGGTTTTTGTGTGTTTTTCTTTGTTTCGATTGTGTAACCCTACCCAAATGCAGGTCCCGGCCGGAGGGAGGGGGGGGGGGGTGGGGGGGTTAGGTACAGTAGTCACCATAGGGGCGGGGGGGCGTGGTGTGTGCGCATGGAGCACCCGGGTTTCATAGCTTTCCTTCCTGCTCATGACACCGGCAGGAATGATTAGGCAGTAACTCCGACTCCGAGTGCTCCAAGGGACGAGTACAGTTCGACCTGACCTGGTAGAATGAGGCATGGATGGGTCATCTATCCTAAATCCAAGTAGATTGACGAGTCGTGGAGTGGCCCTCGTTTTCATCTACTCATACTACGAGTATAATTCACTCTCTACACAATAAGCGGACGATATTCGTGGAATCTCAACCATGGTGATAATATCTGTACATTTTCCACCAAACGATCAAACAAAGCTATTGTACAAGCCATTCGTGTATATGGACATTTTTGCACCCCAAGCCCAAATAACCCACACCATGCCATCCCAATGCAAGAACCTCGCAATCAGTAACAAGAAGACGTGCGACACATCATAAACGTAACAATCGTACACAGTCGAATATAGTACAGCATGCCCGAAGGATTCGAATCCCCCGCATGTATAAAACAAAAGAAATTTGAACAGATCCAGCTGCGCAAGCGTGACGAGTATAGTCACAGTCTCATCATCCCATATGAACAAATTGCTTCTTTTGATGCAACCATTTCCCCTATGACCCAATGACAATAAACAGAAATCTAAAGATGCAGAAAAATCAAAAGGCTGGCTCATGAACACAGAAAGAGAAGCATATACGTCATCAAACGGTTGAAAGCGATAGATAGAAAAGAACAATTGGATGAGTTCAGCATCGCGGTGTATCGGTCCAATTCAGCAGCTGATGATGTCATGGCCAATGCTTCAGGCTGCAAGGCCTCGAGGGCTGTCGCCCAAAGCGGAAATCCGTTCCGTCGATCCGGACCCGTTAGCGAGTCGTTGCCCTTTCGGGTCTAGTCTATGACGTCGGAGGCTTTCGCGCGTCATTTTGACTCAAGCCCCCGTCGCCCACGATTCGGGACGGTGGAACAGCGTTCCCCCCTCCCTGAGCCAGGGGATTTGCTGTTCGCTGTTTGTCACGATCGTGGGGAATGGAGCATATCCACTAGCGCTGTAGAGAACCAGATCCACAAGAGCTTCACTCTCTGCCTCTGCGACGTTGCTTGCCGGGCCAATCAACCTCGGGATGCACCACGCGCATGTGCCGAGTGAGCGCATCGTTGCGGGAGAAGGTCTTCTCTTCCGTGCACAGATGACACCGAACCTTCTGCTTGCGAGCATTGTGGATCGTGTCCTCATGGCGGGTCAAATCATAGGGGCGAGAGAAGATTGAGTTGCATGGCTTGCCTGTAGACGGGTTGATGCGTTCGCACTTGTGAGGGCCGGCCTGAGAGTTCCGGGCCGAGTTATCACGCCCGATGAAATGTCCACCGGGAGTGGTCTGGCGATGCGCCTCACGCTTGTGTTTCTGGAGCTTGACAGGCGTTTCAAACCGTAGGGTGCAACCGTGATAAGTGCAGGTGTAAGTCCCACTGTCAGACGAGGTGTTCTCAGGTCGAGGGATCTCCGCCTTGACAGGCTGGAGAGCCACTCTTGGCTGCCCCGGAGATGTCATTTCGGTCGTGGGAAGAATCTCGCTTCCAGTGGACTCAAAGCGGGGCAACGAGGCAGGGAATTCAGGAGTCTGCTGTAGGAGGCTGCTCTGTTGGGATTGTGCCGGACGGGAACTCTGCTGCTGCTGGCCGAAAGGATATTGCTGTCCAGCCATGTGAGTGGCATACTGTGCGGGGAAAGTCTCCATAGAAGTGAAGTTCTGGGTAGGTTGGTAGGAAGAAGAGCTTTCACGGCGCAATCCACCCAGCGCATCGCCCAAATTGAAATCGGGCTGAGACGAGGGGGGGAACAGCGGCATTCCAGGGGCATGCAAATCGGAGTCATCGCCTTCATTATAATCCAGCAGCGCATCCTTGGGAGACATCGTCTTGGGCTCATTCTGAGATGAGGGGGCGATGCTCACGCCATTCTGTGACCCAGGCACGCTGGTCGCCATCTGAGGGTGTTGCAAACCAGCGCTGTTGTACTCTGCAGCCATGGGGGAGTTCTGCCGGAACGGAGAGCGATCCCGCTGCATACTTCCCATAGGCGACTGTGACCGTGCAGAGAGGTGACCCTGGTTAGCAGCTTGCAGTCTATCAGCAATCACGTTGCGGTATGTCGGAGCGAGCATGTTTTGCTGATTAAGGGACTGCTTGGGAACCTGTGGCGTGGGCATCAAAGTTGGGTTGTACAGCTCATCCTGGTAGATATCAGAGATAGTACGGTTGAACTTAGGGATGCCAATGGTCAGGTTGTTCGGATTATGGTGCGTGTAGTCTGAAAGTGAATCGAGATGTAAGTAATCATCCATCCACTTGTCCACGCCAGGAAACCGGTTCTCACCATTGGTGGTCTTCGAGGACTCATCAAGTTCTTCGAAGCCTGTTTGAGGGGTAACTGGCGAGTTCTGGCTCACAGTCGACACCGAGTAGTCACTGGACTGGTGCTGGTGGCGAGGCTGATATTGCTGCTGTTGCTGTTGCTGGTGCGACTGCTGCTGCTTCTGCTGCTGTTCCATAACAGCCCGCCTCATAGCGAACTCTGCATCAGCTGTGTTGCCATCCTGAAACGACCCCGCAAGAATTGAGTTCTGCACAGGGGTCTGGGATGGGGTGGGAAGTGGTTTCGACTGGCCATTCGACCTCTGGTAAGAGCTGCCTGCTGGGGCTGATCGACTAGAGGACGGACTGGAGGCAACTTTCATTTGCGAGTCGTTGTTGAACTGGGGCATGCGCGACAGGTTATTCTGCATACGAGCAGGATTCAACAATTGCAAGTTGCCATCCCAGCCGTGGTTGTTCGGAGCGGAGTGTTGCGCCAACATTTGAGCGTTGTCGTCGTAGTATGGTTGGAAGAAGTAGGGCTGAGATTGTGGTGAAGCCGAATGCTGGTAGCTGATCGAGGGGTTATACGAGGAGGAAGGGGTCATCGAAGGAGCCTCGAAGGAGTTGCTGTCGAAGACAGCAGAAGAGTAATCCGCGGCCACCGCCGTGGTTGGGTAGTGAGAGGCGATCGAGGCAGGAGAGGAGGTGGGGGAGGAAGGGGCGGAAGACGGCGGAGAGACGAACTGCAAGTCCGGGTGATACTGGAAAGGAGTCTGAAGTCGTGGCTGATGATACACGGCCTCTTGTGAGTGTTCGGGCAGGAACTGGTCGTCTTGTATGCAAACGGGGTCTTGGTGGTTGTAGAACGGGACAGAAGTTGGTTCAGTGATAAAACCCTTACGTACTGCAGGGTGCATGAACATAATGTTGCTTGTGTCGTGGTTGGACGTCAGAGTAGAGATGACGCCGACTGGAGACGGTGGGTTTGCCACCCGGAGAGGTCGAGAGTTTAATGAAGATAAGTTGGCACAAGGGCCCCCAAAAGTCTCGAAGGGGCCAAGACCGAAGGTGTTAGAAAGACTTGCTGAGCAATTCTACCAGAAGAATGAGTCAACAAGAGAGTTGGAAGTTTGAGCGGATGGTCCAGAGTCAAAGTAGATGTTAAACAGGTCGAAGCGTCTGGAAACGTCGGGCAGAGGGAGACCGATTCAGGCTGAGAGAAACCGATCGGGAGGCTCAGTTAAGTGGGGAACCGTGGTTGAAATCAGAGTCCTAAGGTTCATAGAATGGGATGGTTAGATGGATCTGATCCAATGATGCAAAGCTCTGGTCAAGGAAGTATGAGAGGAAGGGAGGTAGGAGAGTAGAGGGAGAGAGAATAGTCGACGTAAGTATGCGGGTAAACTTACTATGTATGAATGGCAGATAAATATTGAGGGAAGTATGAGATGCTAAGATGATTGATTGAGAGAGTAATAGATCAAAGTTGAAATCAAAGAAGATATGGGAGGCGACTTGAGGGGATAATAAATATCTGATCGATGTAGAAGATGATGGGTGGGTTAATAATACTCATAGCTTAGAGGAGGAGAGGGGGGGGGGGGGGGGGTGGAGGGTTCATTCCTTATGTATGAGAATGACGTTTATAGCCCTGCAGGAAGGAGAGGAGACTAAGGTAGAGACTACATACGGCAATCGCCGACAGTCATCCTTCGCACGCTTATCCCGGCCGCCTGCCGATCCTCAGGATTGAGTCTGGTATCAATGTATGGTAATTTTACGATTTATTACCGTCATGCGGCCGAAACGAATGCATCCACTTTTCCACTTAGTCGGACTCGATCTGCATGGCTGTCCGGGGGACTCGCTGGCCAGTCCGGCCTTAGGCAGGTTCCCACCCCCAGTCGACCCAAACTTTTCCCATTTTTCTCACGACTCGCGCGTTTCTTGACACTACTGTCTTAGTACTTGCATACAAGCCACAATTGACTGACAGTCTAAGACCATCTAACTAATCTACGCTGCGATTCGACTCGACCCGACTCAGGAGCTAGACCGGGTGACCGGATCCTCTTCGGGGAGGGTAGAGTCCAGATCATACCAGAATCCACGCTCTAGTGAATGATTAACATTGAGTCAGGCTGCTAGTGCGATGACTCTCAGCCTGGAAGTGGAAAAAAAAAGGATAAAGACAATCATGGAGGATTTTTCCACTCTCCTCTTCGGCTAGCGTAGGGAACAATAATGTGTCTGTTTCAAATTTTTTTCTCTGCTTGCGCCTGATAATAGCAACCGAGGAGCACGCTAGGGCAACCAATCAACGCTAAAGTTGTCACGGCTAAGCCACACGCATTCCTCAGAGACAACACAGTAATCTACTAAGTACTAAGCAACCAGCCTACCCACCGAAAATGCGGTGGTCGATCCGATCTCGTGTATTTCTTCGAGCGGACCCTTACAGATGACATGTTCGACAGATGAAGATTACAGCGCATGTCAATGGGTGAAGATCCATGTCCTATCATCAGCGCCTTGCTTAGCTGGTTGCAGGCAGCAGATGCCCAAGGAAAGTCGATCTCCACCTATGATCAGGTAGGCCTTGACTCGCGATGGGGATTCCGAGAGAGCCACACCTTAGCTGCGCCACAAATACTTGTGGCTAGTGTGTATCCTCGGTACTGTATTAGTCAAGTCATTCATTAACTAACTTAATTAGTAATAACACTAATAGGTGGTCTCTAGTTCTTTCAAGAGTCAAGCGGAGTAAACTCGTAACTCCACGGAGACGGGTTTGACCGGGGATACGATCTTGGTCATCAGGGCGCTCTTTCCAGTGAGTGCTACTGCATTCTCTTCCTGCTGCTAATGCATCATTTATAATGGCTGATGAGTATTCCACCCTGTTCGGTCTTTCGGTCTTGAGTAGTTTTGGGTTCTGCAGGTCGGTGGAGACTCGGACGAAATACAGGCCGCAGCCAGTCAATAATGGCTTACTAACTGATTTGATGTTGCACACACCACCAAGACCCGAACGTTACCCCGGCCTCTCGCCCTGCCTGCGCTAGTAGCCTGATTCTTGCGGCATCTCTGAGCCGAACCTGCACTTTCTCGGCCGGTGCGATGCAAGTCGGGCTACGCAACGAGAAACCTCATCTGTCCTATGCGTGATCGGGTCAGCTGATAACTTCTTGGGGGCTTTTTTTTTCTTTTGTCTTTTCGTCCATTGTCTGATGGTATCACCTGTATTTGCTTACCGTGGTTCTATCGAGATGCGAGTCTTTCTGAGGTGGTCACAATGAATCAGATCTCCTATATCGGCCCTCCGGAGATAAGCCACAGTCCCAATGGGTCACCCTCAGTCCCTGTTCTACAGTCTGCATATGAGTCATGAATGGAATTCATCGCAAACAGAATCACGTATCACGTATCGCTACCAGGGACGTCGTACGATTATAAATACAATTCTTTACAACGAGATATAGTCTGGAGATAGGATGTTACTGGAGCTCGTCATGTGCGTCAAGGTGTGAGGTGACATGACATGATGTGGCGCATGGGTTAGCTGTTCCTGACTCAAAAACATCTTCAATGGCTTTCTCAATCCGCAACATTCACATGCCATTTGGGATCAATCGATAAGCAGAAAAGGAAAGACAAGGAAGTGGACACGTCTCGTGTTTTTGGTGGTCTGCATCTCACTATTCAACGTATTTTGGCTGCTCCAGCTCGTGGCAGCCCCATCGACCTCCATGCCAGAGACAAGACATCACTCCACACTGTAGGACATAAGACACAAGCCTTGCCTTGTGATTCGCGCACTGCTGCAAGCCGCTACGATTTAAGAGTCAAAGCCATCCGGGCTCCACTCATGCTCAAAGCACGTCCAATGCTGCTGCTGCTGCTGTTGCTGTCAGAGAGCTAGCTTCCTGCTTGTCCAATGTCAAGATCTCCCATGCCCCGGGGGCACGGAGCCAGCCATTCGACCCACCGCGTGCTGCTGCTCCGTACCGAGACAGCTGAACTGCGGTGGCAAACACCCACCGTCCCAATGCGAGCACCGGTATATCCTCATGAGAAAGCCTTTTATCGAGCAAGGAAACCCGTCTGCCTGGGGGCTCAGCCCTCGATTGCGCATTACATACCCCCCAGTACCGCCGCGTAATCCACTCGTGAAAGCCTGCAGGCAGGCTTTCCAGGAAGGGGAAGAATCCCGATCGTATCCGATACTACGAGTATTCTGCTAAGTACTAAGGTATCTAGCCCTGGCTGGATAGTGCACAGTGCTGGTCTGGACAATGGGGGGAAGGGTGATGGGACCCGGCGAGTCTGGAGAACGGGTACCAGTGGTGGGCGGTACATACCACCGGGTCTTGCTCTCTCTTTCTCTCTGGGGAAAAGAGAGCCCGTGAGTACGGAGTAGTAGCTATAGTAGTTAGTTAGTGTAGGTACGGTAGATGGTCCAACATAGCGGCCGCAAGCCACAAAACCCAGCTGAGCCCTTTCCTCCCCTCCCCTCCCCCCAGTTGGGGACTTTGCACGAGAGTCTAAAAGTTGATATCAAAAAAAAGTATAAATTCTCTCCGTCATACCATTCAGAATGAGCCCACGTTGCCGGACAGATGAGCCGAAATGGCAAAGCTAAAGTCAAAAATCCCAGAGCACCGGGTAAGTTCCCATGCGCATGCGCATTTGTTTTGCGACAGCGACAAGAAAAACTCAAACTGCATGCAAGAGAATAAAAAACTCAGAACTACAAAACAGTAACAATACAAACTGGAAATTTCATCAAGGAGGGCATGTATGCCTCTGGAGGGACTATGTAAAAAAAATTCTTATTGGTACGGAATTATTATAAGAGTCAGCACCTTATACTCATCGGATTGGCAAACTCTTCCCTTTCACACCACTCCCCCCCCCCTGCCTGCCACATGTTCCTTTGTCCCGTTTCGACATTAGTTCGCGCACCCAGTAGGGCGAACGGACACTACGCTAATGCAGAGAAGCAGAGATTTTTTCCTTCCATCATCCCTCCCCCAAACCCTCGCACCCCTGCAGCAATGGGTGTAGAACGATGGACATGATTGGTCATGTGGCCAGACACAGCCACAGCCACCGATGAAATGGCAGCTTATTCGTGGGGCCTCGGTAGGGTAGGGGATTAAGGAGGAGGGGGGGAGGGATGGCGCCGATCTCCGCGGTAAGGAAAAAGGATTCGCTGCCTCTCTCAAACTGATTGTCCCTAAAAGTGGATTCCGATGACCCATGATGAATAATGCATTACCTGGCCGGGGTTGCGGCAGCCTGAGGTGTAAGTTTTGGGCCTAACGGACCACCGTACGCCGTACTATCCGTACACGCAACCCTACCCTACCAAGCCACGGAATCCGAGGAAGGGCTTCGGCTCATACAGGCGGTTTTTTTTTTTTTTTTTTTTTACCCTCCATACCAAAACAGGACTAGTGGATAGTCGGCCCCTCCGGCGCGCGCTTAGAGTTTTTCTGGTGTCTTTCTAGAATCCTGCTAAAATTGGGCCACGATGGCTGAATCGGGGTCCGTGCAGCTGAAAAAATTATTTCTCGCTGCAGTGGTGTGGTCTGCCCTCCCCCCCCATGAGTGCTGTCGCAGCAATCTCGCCAGTCCATTGGCTGGCTACTCGGCCCAGACGGAGGAAAACCGTTTTGTATCTTGCATCGCCTATCACAGGTATAGATCAAACGAGCTACTGAGTACTCATACCTCCGAGGAACTTTTCCCTCAGCCAGCTAGCGACATGGGAAGGGAAAGAAAAAAATTTTTCTTCGTTAGCTCCAAGGAGATCCTTCAGCTGCCATTGCAGCAGAAAGCAGGATCTAAGCCCCTCTCTGTCTACCACGATGGTTTTTCCTAGCATCGAATCATCATTATGCGATGCCGAGAAACTTTCTGTCGGATAGCCGCGGTTTCCCATTCCACGTCTCCATTAACAAGGTGGAAGCGTATAGTTTTGGGAGTACGAGGCATTCTGCTCGTAAATACTTCATCCCGCGGATCCAGATAACCTGGGAAATAGTTTCCCTAAGATTGTAGTTGTCCTTCCGCGAGCCAGTTTTTCTATCAAAGTCAATCGGTGGTCTCACGTAGTCGTTGGGTCATCATCGGCCCGGCAGATCAAGCACAAGACCCAGGCTCCTGGGAATCCTGGCAGGCACAGTCCGTGGCTCCCCCATCTTCGGCATCACGGCACGCGCTTCCTTGCCGATGTAGAGGGTCACACAGAACTATTGTACTGTCCCCCTTTCCCAACATTTTTTTCCGATATTTTGTACAATCTATACCAGGCATCTAGATCTATCTCACCTGAGAGGCCGAGCAATCTGTCGCTCGTAGACTACTTACTACCACTACTAGCGTAGTGTAGCTGATCTTGCGTTGTATATTGAGTAATTCATGGGGGCGGAGACGTTCTCGACCGACCATCCGACCGACCGACCGACCGATCGTTTTCGAAGATGCTAGTCTCCTCCACGCTAGTAAGTACTAACAACTGCAGTCAATGTCTTTCGATAGTCCATCCCTACCCAACGAGATGGGAAAGAATGTCTCAGGTGACACGACAAACAATGTCAGATATGATCCAGATTCCACTCAAATGTTTCTGATATCGATCACGATACCTCAACAAATAAACCGAATTAGATCTCGTAATACACCTCGTAACCATGAGACAAAAATAGGGTGTAACGGAAGATTGTCCCCGATGGAGGAAGACTTTACCCCGCTAATTGTTCGGTCGGACTGGATTTTCTTATCGTCCCTATCTCTGTATATTGTGCCTGCCTATGCTGCTGTCTCACAACGATCGCAATCAGATAAGTGTGTCTGTGGTGGTGGTGGTGGTGGTGGTGGTTTGGGTGGTGGCGTTTGATAAACTTGTCATACTAGACCTACAGGCGTACAGTATATAAAGGCTAAATCCAACGTTTCATCCAACCATTCCGAGCATTTTAAATCTAGTAAGTGTTCTACGGAGTAGATATCAGCAAGCCCGACGGGTCTTCCCATTCTCACTCAGCTTTTCTTCTTCGAGACCCGAACGCAGAAGTCAACTGTATAACGTTAGCACACATAACATACATTCTAGTACATACCTCAACCCATCCACCCACCCACTTATTCATGTACAGTACATACTCACTCACGAGACCCTCCTCAACCCCCCCCCCAAAAAAAGACCACACAAATCTAGACCTCCACACCATACCATGCAACAAGGAAGTGCGCAGCGCAGCACACCCACCTGAATTCTCCGCGCAGAAATCAGAAATCAGATCATGCATCTAATCTATAGACCGGCAAAAGGGTCTGGACCTCGAACCATTCTCCCGACCGGTCGCGGTCGCGGTCTAGATTCTTGGGGCCACGACGGACGGACGGTCCCCTCTTCAAAATCTAAACATCTAGACCTTTGACTTTAATGTTGATCGGTTAGCAAGTCGAGAGAAACTCGCACGCAATCTATTTTTTTTTTTCTAACAAGAATGATCTAAAATTGCTCCACGGAGTAAGATCCATCGAGAGAAAGAATAAGATTTTTTTTTGTTTTCTGTTCGCTTAGAAAGAAGGACTGGTCGTCTGATTGTGACCCCTCGACACTACAGAAAGTGATGGTACCGATTACGAGGCCGTAACTTACCGGCTACTGACCCAATGGATGGGTGCTATTAATAGTAAAACAGTACGTGCAGTACGTATATGTTTTTCCCCTACGGAGCACTACGAGATATTATCTACTTCTTTGACTTATGTGAAAGGACATTGCCATTGCCATGCTGCTGCGTGGATGGTCTCAAACATGATGGGTCTTAGTTATTTACGAGTAGTTAGTTCTAAATTGAGGAGACTTATACGTAGCAAGGACACGTGTCGCAGATGCTGGTACTGACCCTTCCAACTTCTTACCCCGCTTCCAGTTGTGGGTCAACTTGTGTCTCTGACACCGAGGAGTGGACCATATGCTGTACACTCTGTATCACGCTAAGTCCAACCAACTTAGTCACGTTATATGTCTCGTGACCATCGTGAGAAGGGTGGCAGTCAACGTGACTCATGGCCTTGTCTTTTCTACTCGATACAATCTGGGGCAGGTGGGCTAGTGCTGATGGGACAGATGGGCGCAGCAGGTTCCAAGGGAAAGAAGTAACACTTCGTCCACAATACTACCAAGTGCGCTTGCTTAGCGTTGACCAGTGAACAGTGAACGAGAGAAAGAGTAGTGTAAAAGACCATGTGACAGACTGGAATTGGTCATTGATCTATATTACTGTCATCTAGAGATAATCAAAACTGTATCTGTTTTGGTGAGCCCCCCCCCAACAAATAATGCAGGCTTTTTACTTCTCGAGTGAGATCTGTCCATCCCAATAAATCAAACCTCGCCAAATGCACCAGATCTGCGGGGATAAGCGACGACTTGTCGCCCCCCCTTCCCAGTAGTTCGGAACTAAGATAGAGTGCTTCATGCAGAATCGGTGCTGGGCGATCCAATCACGGCTTCCTGTCATAAAGTGTCAGCCACAATGTACCTTTGCTTTCAGCTCCGATGGCATCGTGATTAGAACATACCCTTGCATTTTGGTAGAGTGGCGAGATACCGGTCCAGTGTTGGAACTAAGCACACAAAATCTAGTCAGCCAGATGGCAAATAATTGGAAACAGGGATCCCTTAAGGTCAATCATACCTGGTACCAGCCTTGGCCAACAAGAACCTCCAGGCCGGGGACTGTGTGCCATCCGGCGTCGGACGCCAGCTGCATCAGGGTCGTCACAGAAGGCTTGTAGGCCATCTCGAGGAGCACCCGGGGAACTTTCTCCACGGACTTGGCGATGTCGGCGTCAGCCTCCTGAGCACGTGTGAACATGTGGCACAGGACCTCGCGCATGCCAGTGTCGATGGGCTTGTCGGCGGGGATAGTGCCAATGGCCACCTTGGGGATCGTGTCTAGCGACTCGGCAGACTCCACAATGCGAATGTTGTAGCTAGTGGGGAAGGTGGACACCATGGTTTCGAGCTTGGCCGGAGACCGTCCGACAATGTAGATGGGGGAGAAGCCCATGTTGTGAAGGGCGTAGATGGCCGCACGAGCCGTACCTCCACCACCGATGACCACGGCACTAGCATGTCCGTTGGAGCCGTACACACCAGCGTTGCGAAGGGACAGCGTCATCCCCTGCCAATCCGTATTGTAACCGATCAAACGAGTAGGCTTGTCTTGACCAGCGGAGACGGGCACAACAGTGTTCACTGCGCCGATGATCTCGGCGTCAGAGGAAATCTCGTCCAGCAATGGCATAATGTCCAGCTTCAGAGGGATCGTGACTGAGGCACCTCCGAAATCAGGAGAGCGGATGAAGTCCTTGACGTCCTCAGCGTTGGCCGTCTCGAGACGGCCATACTCGTAAGGGAGACCCGTCTGGGCGAAAAGCGTATTGTGAAGAGCCGGAGATCGAGACTGGGAGATCGGAGTTCCAAAGAGTGCAAACTTCTTAGGCTTGAGCTCGCCCATCAGGGAAAGCCCTTTGCGGATTTCGGTCGCAGAGAGCTGGCCCGGAGCAGCCTTGAATGGGAGACTAGGGTGAGACACCGGAGTCATGAAACCGTTCAAGATACGGCTGAGTTGTCCATTGTCACCCATGTTGATGGCAATCACAGGAACGTCATGTGCCTCTGCAGCCCACTGCTTGAATTTCCTCAAAGCAGTGTTGTCGTCAAGGGTCTTGGCAACACCAACAAGCTTGATCACGTCGCCGTATTCGAGCGCGCGGTTGTAGTACTTCATCCAGGACATGTTGCCCCATGCAAGCTCTCCCTTGGGGTCGTGGTGAGAGGCAATGATCTTGGAATAGCCCTTCGATTCCGTGACCGAGCGCAGCAAATCATCAGGGAAAGCGATCTCCAGGTCTACGAACTCGGTACCAGACCGGATTGCAAGACGGTACAGCTCTCTCGCCTCATCATAGGCGTTATCGGGGAAGCGACCACCTTGACTCTGGGTACGGATAGTGAAAATCAAAGGAAGTGAGGTCTGACTACGGAGGAACGACATCTGCTCGGCCACATAGTCGACCGAGGGAATCTCGTCATCCGAGGCCGGGTCCTTCAGCAGATCAACACGTAGTTCTACTGCATCAGAGCCGACGCAGACTTCTTTTAGGATGTCGCTCGCCGATCGCAGATCTGGAAGAGTGAGAGAGACAAAGAATGAGTGCTCTTTACGCTTAATGATATCGAGACTGTCAATCTCCCCGGTAACGGTCTTCAAAAAACGTCTGAAATCTTCAGACGCCCGAGCGAGACCTCCAGTGCTCGCCGTCCGACTGAAGTACTGCAAGTTGCTGCACTCCTGGAACCAGGGCTTGCGACGCAACCACACACCCATCATATCTTCAACATAGGCCGGGCGGGTACGATCAATTTGAAGGAAGTCCATAACGTGCTTGATATCACGCAGAATGAGCAGGACATTGCCCTTGGTCTTGTGGTAGTCAGTAAGCAACTTCCTAGCCTCTGGAATCTCGACAATGCCACCACCGCACGCAAACACATATCCGGTCGCGCGTTCCTTCAGGGTGCGCTGTAGAAGGTTGAGCTCGGCGTCTCTGAAGCCCTGCCAGCCGCGTTGCTTGATAAGCTCGGGAATTGTCATGCCTTCCGTCTTCTCAAGCTCGGTATCCAGATCCACGAAGGGTCGGTTCAGAGTCTTCGCAACCCACTGTCCACTGGTGGTCTTACCCGCACCACGCATACCGATAATGAAAACAGATGCGCTGGACTTCTCGGCTTGCGTGAGAGCCAAGACCTCTTCTTCCTTGAGCTCTTTACCCTCAAGCTTAACACCGAACAACTGCTTCAAGGCATCCCACCAGCCAGGCCAGGTCTTGCCGACGCACTCACGCTCCAGGATCAGAGTCGACTGAGGAGTCACAAGAGAAAGGACACTGAAACTGTAAGCCACACGGTGGTCGTCATAACAGAAGATACCACCAGCAGGCTGGCGGAGAGTCGAACGGTCAATACCATCAATTTCAAGTCCATCATCATGCTCACGGCAGACAACACCGAACTTGGCAAGTTCATCCTTCATGGCCTTGATGCGGTTGCATTCCTTCACACGTTGGTTTGCGATACCGTAGATGCGAGTGGTGTGGTTCGAGCCCTCACCACGAGCAACGGCTGCCAGCACTGACGCTCCGAGGAACGCATCAGTCATGGGTTCCATGTCCACATTAGGCAATGGACGCAGAGCACCACCAGGAGCACCCGTAACAGTGGTCGAGGTGTCAGTTTGCACAACGGTACAGCCCATCGGGCGCAAAACTTCCACTGCGAAGCGGGCGTCACCCTGTAGGGACTTCGAACCAATGTTGGGAACAGTACAGGTGGTGCCAGTCAGGGCAGCAATGGCCAGAGGGTAGGTAGCAGAGCTAGCATCACTCTCCACCACGTACTCATCAGGATTGACATAACGTCCCTGAGGGATGTGGTAGGTGTGTTCCTCAGTGGCGGACTTCTGGACGTCAATGCCGAAGGATCTCATCATCGCCGTGGTCATATCAATGTAGGGCTGCGAGATGGGCTTTCCGCCCACCAGCTTAAGGGTAACCGGCTCCTTGGCGTAAGGAGCGCACATAAGCAATGATGACACATACTGCGATGAAACCTTGGCAGCAAGGTTGATTCTGCCTCCGGCGAATCCGCCAGAGGCGGCAATCTTAAGAGGCAGACTGCCCTTGCTCTCCACGTATTCAACGGACGCACCGTTGGCGGTCAACGCATCGACCAAGTCGCCGATAGGTCTCTGCTTCATGCGGTTGTTACCCGTAAGAATGTTGTAGTCAACATCGCCAGGCGTAGCGAGGGTCGCGGCCGTAGTGAGGAAGCGCGAAGCCGTTCCTGCATTACCAAGGTAAAGCGGCGTAGAGGTCGCTTGGAGATCACCTCCCTTGCCGTTCACCACGAGAACCTCACCCTCCTCCTCCCAGGAGAAGGTACAAGCTCCCAATCGCTCCAGAGCGTTCAACATGACTTCAGTGTCGTCCGAGTGGAGCAGGTTCTTGATGCGACAGGTACCAGAACCAAGAGCAGCCAGAATCAATGCCCGATTCGAGATACTCTTCGAGCCTGGGGGGGTACAGACAACATTTGAAGCCGGTGCGACACCAGGGTACACCTCGATACTCGGAGCAAGAACGACGCTGATGTCCTCGTTCGGAACAACGCTAGCCTTGGGCTCGTATGTGCGCCCGATAGCAGACAAAAGAACGACCTTCTTCTTGGGACCATCGTTCTTCTTATCCAGGGCCATGTTGAAGAGGAGCTGCTCAACGGAGCAGTGCTTTCCAGCAGTAAGCTTCCGGATGCGCGCATCCTTCAGAGACGTAGGCAATCCGTAGGCGGTAAGGCACTTGACGATACGAGCGACCGCGACACCCTTCAAGATGCCAAGATGGCGGGCCAATTCGGCCTCCTTGACCATACCAATAGCGACACACTCACCGTGGAGGACCTGAGGGGTCAGGATAGCCTCGATGGCATGACCAATGGAGTGACCCCAGTTCAACAGATTGCGGAGACCACCCTCACGCTCGTCAGCGGACACGACATAGGCCTTGTGACGAGCAGACGCCAGAATACGAGCCTTCATGATATCTTCGATTCCCTGAAAGCGACGCTGACCAGGTTTGACCTCCTGACGAACAGCAGACAGAATCACCTCTGCATTGGCTTCCAGTGCAGTGAATTCTTCCTCACTCGAGATTGCTGCCGTCTTGATCACTTCCGCCATGCCATTGATGAACTCGCGCACAGGGAGGGTCTCCAGAAATTCGAGGTCAATGTAAATCCTGGTCGGTTGCCAGATCGTGCCAATCAAGTTCTTTCCCAGCGGTGTATCGATCGCAGTCTTACCTCCGATGGAGGAATCCACCATGGCGAGCAACGTCGTGGGTACTTGTACATAACGGACCCCGCGCATGTAGGTGGAAGCGACAAATCCAGTCAGGTCTCCAATGACACCTCCGCCGAGAGCAATGACTACTGCATCCCGGCCACATGGTGGGCTCTGGCTCAACATCCAGTCCTCGATGGCGGCTTTCGTCTGTCTGGATTTTGACACTTCACCGGGGGCGACCTGGTAGATCAACAAACGCGGGGAGGGAGTAACGGTAGCAGCGACAGCATCGAAAGCTTTTTGAAACTCTGGAGTGTAGATAGAACCAATATTCGTATCCGTGATGAGAACATAGGTGGTGGAGGAGCAATTGCTGACCAGGTCTTGCGCGACATAGTTGCGCCAGAGGCCAAAGTCAGCAATGATGCTCTCCTGACCGAGAATGCTGATTTTCGTAGGTTCGGGCATTTTGAGGACTGTTAGGAATACAAGTCAATGTTAATTCGAGAGAACAGACTGTATTTGTGCTCAATTCATGCTGTGGAAATAGAATTGCAAATGCCCCTCAGGCGCAGGTCTGACGCGGACTTGACCGATGGCGACTTTCCTCGTGGGCGAGACGAGAAGCAGAGGCTCTTGAGCCGGATGAATTGAGACGAAGGAGCAGCGAGAATATAGAAGAGAAGGAAATAGAGAGCGAGGGAAAAAGACTTTGATCGTACGTACCTCTCGAGCCCAATGACTCCGGCAAAGCGGACAAATTCCCCTCGGCGGCGGGGCTCGGCGGAGAGAGACCGAAGAAGGCGGGATGGAGGGGATGGAAGAGACAGCGGACACAAGAGAATGGAAAAGACAAGATGGAGGAATTGGAGAGAAGAAGGAAAGGGAAATTCTACCAAGAAACTAGAAGGAATAATAAGGAACTGGAATGAGGAGAAGGGGGAGGTCTCAGCTGCAGCTCCACCCAATCCAGACACGGTAGAGATGAATGACTTGACGACTGACTCACAGTGCACTGTGGTGTGTGCCATACACTTACCTCTATTATTACACAGAGAAAAGGAAAGAAAAAGGTGACCGCCTCCGATATCGTCCTGCCGTCCTGCCGTCCGCCGTCCCTCCATCCCTACCGGGCACTAAAACTACGTACCGGTAGTCAATCTAGTTTAGTGCAGCGCAAATGCCTTGGCTCTCTTCCCACTACAGCATTTTCTGGCTGCACTACACTCAACTCATCCTTTGGCCCAAATGCTCATTGTCCGCACTGACTGTGTGCTGTACTACTATCGTACTGTACCAGCCCACGAACCTACGAACCCCCGAACCCCCGCAATTCAGCTGAACGCAAGCTGACTGCCTTTCACAGCTGCCGTAAGTGGGTATAGTTTCGAACTACGATCGTCAACCAGATGAGCTCAAGCCGATCGGGTCCTAGAGAGAGTGGAGAGATTCTTAGCCCAGTATTGCTCGGATCTACATCATTGCTCGTTTGTCCCGGTTTCTAACCACAGAGTAAATTCATGATAAGAGGTCACCAGCTGAATGTTTGTCCCTTTCAACGCCTGTCCCAAGTGCCCCAGTTCTTTCAATCCCATCATATTTCTTATTTCGCATAGTTGCAACCGCAGCAGGAACTGTTCATGCAAATGGAGAAATCCGCAACCAAACGACCCAAAAAAAAAAAAAAAAAAAAAAAAAAAACCAAACAAACAACCCCCCCACCACCAAGGGTCATACATAACATAAACTAGATCAGGTACGATCGGCACCTGAGACACAAACCCGAGCGGATCTGACCATGGCCGTGAAACACTAATAGCGACCGTATCCACCACCAGAGCCTCGCGAAGAGTAATGGTCCCGGCCTTGATACCCTCCCCGGCCATACCCACCATTACCACCGCCGCCGCCATGTCTACCCTGGTACTGATTACCAGAGTTGTTACCATAGGACCCTTGCTGATAGTAACCCTGCTGGCTTCGTCCGTAATAATCGTAGTTATTCCCGGGCGCGTTTTGGTGCTGCTGGCCCGAGTAGTGCCCGCCACGGTGGTAAGAGCCACCACGCGGAGGAGGTGGCGGTCCTCGAGAATAGCCTCCGTGTCCTGAGCCAGGAGGAGCCCAACCGGAAGACATGCCCATCGGCGCACTAGAACTGCCAGGGGGCGCAAACTTAGGGTCAAGGTGTGCTGCAAACGGGTTCGGGCGGTCGCTATCGTTTCGGTTGCTGGCATAGTTCATTCGACCGCCTCTGCCATTGCGGAAAGGTGCACCACCAAAGGATCGACCCGAATGCTGAGCTCTAGATTTAACGGCTTGAATGTCCCCATTGTCGAGTGCCGGTTGCGGGAGCTTAACACCTCGAAGAAGCATGGACTTGTGAATGTTCTTTGACTTGGGGATTTCGTAATTGACACTAAAAAACGTCAGATCAGTACATTTAACAACACCAGGAAAGATATACTGGTTAGAAGTGAAGATGTTACTCACGTTAGAGATCGATCCTGCTCGAGAGACGGCATGCCATATTCCTCAAGGGACGACACCAGCGAGCTGTGTGGGATATATGTCTCATTGCGCTCAACCTCGCCGGCCAGTCCTTCACTTGCCCGCATGTTGAGTTTGTACTTGGAGGCGCCCTGCTTCTTCGAATAGAAATTGGCAACGAGGTCTTGGTATACAGGATGACTGTCAGCTATCATCAGTACTTCCTGACCAGGGGTATTTCTAGCTTTCTCATCATCCGACAACAAAGGATATTTCTTGGACATGGCATCCAGCAACCGCTTTTCGTCAATAAACGGCAGTAAGACAACACCCTGCCAAGCGAACTTCTTGCCGTTCAAGTCAAGAGGGAAATCCTCCGGGTAGAAGTCGATGATTTCACTCTCGGGATCGCTCATCAGCGGGTGGAAGACCTCAGGAATGGCATGATTAGATGAAGCTGGCAGCACACCCATCAGTTGCTCGAAAGGTTTGAAGGGCGTTCCCTTCTCGAACGACAACTCCATTTCACCAATGTCCACGAAATCGGCCGCAAAAGGTGCGTAGTGATATGGGTAATACCACGTCCATGAAGGACATCCTTGGAAATAATATAGAAGGACCCAGGCCAAGCCTTCAGCATACGCTCGCGCGACCTTGTGACGGAACTCCTTGTCTTGCGGATCGACCCCGAACTTTTGCTCATAGTATCGATCAGCATATCCCTCCTCCCAGAGACGAACATTGTCCGGGGGCATCTCATCGTCCTTGGGTGTGTGCGGGGAGTCCTTGCTTGGAGTCGCCGCAGCATCTGCTTCGGCCTTTCTCTTACCAAGTACCGAAGGTGAGGTTTGATCCTGATCCATCTTGTCGTCTGCTGCTTCAGACTCCCCCGGTGTAGACTCCTCGGTCTCGTTCGAAGCCGATCCCTCCTGCGAGCCTTGCATCATCTTGCTCTTGAGTATAGCGGCGGCGCTCTTGTTGGCCATATTAGCCTTATACACTGCTCCACGGTTGACCACCATGCTGTGAGTCAATTCCCTCGCCTCCCGCGTTAGTTCCCCGCGAGCAGGTGTAATCAGCTCCACTCCACTTGGAGGTGCTGCGTCTGCGCTACCGCGGGCTCGATTCGGAGTGGGGGATTCGTGAGTGTCATAGCTAGGGGAGCCTCTTCGCTGTCTTTTCGCCTGCTCTTCGCGACGCGCCTGGTCTTCCTGCTTGCGCCTCTTCTCGTTTGCAAGCTTCCTCTCTTCAGCTTGTCTGCGACGGCGGAAAATAGCATCTTCCTGCTTCGCCAGTCCTTGAAGAATAAGCTGAGCTCTCTTCAGGTCGACATGCCCATCTTGAGTCAAATATCCGCCCATGACGGGGATATTGTCGCGCCAGATTGCGATTAGCGTGTCGATGCCATTTTCGCGAATGTCTAATGATGGTAAGTGCGGAAGGAAGTCATTTCCTACGAAGAAACACATGAAGACCCAATCATCCAAGGCACGCTCCAAGTCGAAAGGAAAAGGCTGCTGCGGAACATACAGCTCGGCAGCAAGATACTCTCGTAGAATACCAACATTGAGCCAAATGAATGGTTTGAGGGAGGATCCTTTCTGCTTCTCATCAAACTCTCCACTCTTCTCCTTTGCCTGCCCTCTGCATTCGTCCGCTTTATGGCCGGGCTGACCGCACAGGCGACATGTCCGTGGCTTGGACTCCTGGAAAAACACATCCTCTCGCAGAACTCGGAAATAAGGCTCATGAGTAGCAAGACCCAGCATAATCAAGTCTGCATCCAGACCGTAGATGACGTGGCGAGTATTAGGATCATGCTCGGGATCCGCCCGCTGAGACCGGACGAACTCCATGATCTTGTGTTCTCCTTCACCTGGTACAGTCGCATCCGAGATAATGATTTTGAGCTAATATAATTAGCGGATCCGTATGCAAGCGAATAAGAAACCTGACTCATACCTTCTCCCAAGCCGGGTCGGTGTTGAGCTTGTAGGCAATCCAGTAGCGCAAAGCGGCAGCAAGAATATCCATAAATGGAGTCCCGGGTGTGATAACATTGCTGTCCCAAGTCTTCTGGATGACTTGTTCCGAAATATCCTCGTCCTGCTTATTACCGTTCTGCTTCGCAAGCATCTTGCGGAACTCCTCCTTCTTTTCATCCGCCTCTCTAGCTTCTTGAGCAGAACGGAAACGACGTGCTCGTTGCTGGTTCATTTTCGCTCGTGGCGCAACTCCATCTAAATTGCGATAAGTGTTAATACGAGGCCGGGTTTCGCTGTAGCATCTGGGTGATCTCGTTCCACTTACCGACAGCAATCATGAGAAGTTTTCGGGGCCGAACCATGTTGACCACCCTATCGGTATACTTGAAGATCTCGACCATCATCTCCTGTTCGTTCGCCGGAGGAGGCTTCCCTTCGGGATGAGTACAGGGGTGGACGATACCGTTCATGTCCAGATACAGGTTGTCCATTTCATCGCCATTTGGATTGGGGCGCGTGGTATCAACCGGAACCTCTTCGCCGTTGACCTCATAGGGAGTTTCCTCGATGACAGGAGAGATAATCTTCGGGTACTTGTTGGACAACCATCTGAAAAGCGCTGGGACACCCATGACTGCTAATATATATCAAACACAAAATGAGATATGTGAGTTTAAATTGTCTCGCGGATGCGCTGCATCGGCTGTCTCGAGGCCTCAGATCGGCAAAAGTAACTGGGGATTCGTGTTGGAGACAAGGTCCGCGGTCGCGCAAGATTGTGTTCAGCGACAATTCCCACTTCACCCAGCCTGAGCCAGCAAGACAAAGAAATGGAGCCGGTGAAAGGAGTGCGAAAGACGACGACGGCAAAGGTCTTTGAAAGTCTGCGACAGTCAGCCGTTGACTTTTTGAAAGAACCGGGGAGCCGGCGCTTCTTTTGTCGCGGTTCCGGATGCTTAGCGCGAGCCCTTGGCTTCGGGTCATTCCTATGCAGCGTCGCCGCCGCCGCCTCCGCCTCTGGGTTAGGCTAGTTTAAACTTAGCTGTCGGGACTAGTCCAGCTGCAGCTCCATAACGGAGAGAACAACTCAGCCGGTCGAGGACTCCAACGCCATCAATCTCTTTTACACTCAGACTCTCAAGACCACTCAATGCTTCTACACTTCTACGCCCACGGCCGGCGGTGACCATGAAATTACGAGTTATCGATTGCGATGTTCCGAATCCTCGAATCGCAGGCTCCGGCCAAACAAACGGCCACGGACACCATTAATACTCTCAGTAGTCGACTTCAGAGTGCCACTCTGTTGGAAGATCGAAGAGCGGCCATTCAAGGACTCAGAAGCTTTTCGAAAACTTACCCAGCTTCTGTTGCTTCGGGCGCACTGCGACCGTTGATTAGCTGTTTGAGAAATGACCGCGAGGATGTGGACACAATTAAGGTGGTCCTGGAGACCTTGTTGATGCTGTTCACCCCCGACGAGAATAGTGTTGGTCTCCTTCTCTCTGACAACCCTGATCAACCAAAGGCGCTAACATAGTCTTGATCCAGCCCGAAGCGTCCGACGAAATCGCTCTCTGGTTGTCAGATGAATTCACCCAGGTTCGGTGTTCGCTACGTGTTCCGTTGGGCATTGCTGACTGGGCGGAAGCGACAAGACAATATCACCGCGCTCCTCGATCTGCTAGATACACGCGACTTTTACTCTCGCCTCTATTCCTTGCAATTGATGTTTCAGATTTCTAGTGCGCGGCCGGAAAGGACACAGGAGTGCATTCTGACTGCGCCTCTGGGTATCCCGAGACTCGTCAGCGCATTGGGAGATTCTCGAGAACCGGTGCGCAATGGTACGCTCCCTTCAAAATCGAGAAATTTTTTGGTATTCCCGTGCTAATGCATAGTTGCTATCCTTAGAGGCGTTGCTTCTTCTCATCGCGCTCACGCCAGCATCGGAGGAATTCCAGAAACTTGTTGCCTTCGAGAATGCCTTCGATCTTATATTCTCCCTGATAGACGCTGAAGGCGCATTGACTCATGGGTCGGAAGTCGTTGAAGATTGCCTCTCTTTACTTGCCAATCTTCTACGGCTCAACATCTCGAACCAGTCATACTTCCGCGAAACGGGTTGTGTCAAGCGACTAGCGAAGCTTCTTGCCGACGCAAATCAAGACCAGGAGCCCGAAGACCAGACATTGCAATGGACTTTCGCTCACCGTGATAAGAACATCTGGGGACTGTTGGTCATTATCCAGCTTTTCCTTGTAAAGGGAGGAGTCAACACTCCTGCAAACCAGATGGCTTTCTGGAACCATGGCGTTATGGAGCAAGTGTTAAGCACAGCTTTCGGTCAAAGATTCAATGTCAACGTGACGGCTAAGGTTGGATCTCTTCAATTTACCTTGCCTTCAGCACGATGCTTACTTTCCTAGGCACTTGCAACATGCGCAGACCTGATCCGTGCAAACAAACCACTACAGGAAAGATTCGGTGATGTGGAGGTAGTCTGGGGCCCGCAACCGGCCAACAATGTTGCTGCTAATGGCACCACGGAGGTCAAGCAGACTCAGCCGATCAATGTGATCGAAGCCTTGCTTAAACTGACACTAGAGCCTGCACCTATTTCGCTCCTAGACGCACGTCTAGCTGCCTGTGAGTGTGTAAAGGCATTCTTTGCGAACCATTCTGGAATCCGCGTTCATGTATTGGGCCGGGCGATTCAAGGCCATGTCAGCGGCGAAGACCAGATCCCGAACATTCTATCCGTTCTACTCACCCCACCAGAGTCTCGTGGCAACGCTGATCCTTATCAAACCTGGATGGCGGCTGTACTCATGTACCAATTGCTTTGGGAGAACGCCGAAGCAAAGGAAATTGCTATGGGAGTGACCGAGGGTGATGCTGAACAAGGCGAAGAAGTGATCACCTGTATTCAGACTATAGTGGGCAACCTGATCACCGGTTTGCAGCGCGGCGACGATGAGCGTATCACCCTTGGGTATTTGATGTTGCTTTGTGGTTGGCTATATGAGGAGCCAGATGCTGTGAATGATTTTCTGGGCGAAGGCAGCAGCATTCAGAGTTTACTCCAGGAGGTCAAACATCGTGGGGTCTCCAATGTGCTTGTGCCTGGCCTCTGCACCATCCTACTGGGAATTATATATGAATTCTCCTCCAAAGACTCGCCTATAACTCGCAAGACATTGCACAAGTTGATTCTCGATCAATTGGGGAGAGAACAATACATTGACCGGATCACCCGGTTTAGAGAAGCTCCCTTGGTACGTGACTTCGAGGTCCTACCACAAACCGTTGGAGCACAATCCGATGGTGGACTGCCGGAGATTTATTTCGATCGGGCCTTCATCGAGTTCTTGAAGGACAATTTCAGTCGTTTGACTCGTGCAATCGACCGAGAGCCCGAACTGGAGATATCCATCATCACCAACGGAGTCGAAAGAGGTGTATCACGTGAGCTAGTTGATACTCTTCGAGCGGAAATCGAAGAGAAAGGCAATGTAGTACAGAAGCTGGAAGAGGATCTGCTTGCTTTGCAGTCAAAGTTTGAGCAAGAGCAAGCAGAACACCGAAAGACTCGAGATTCTACTGCTGTAGAGTCCACCAAGCTACAGCAAGTTACCGAATCGCTCAAAAGAAGTCACGAAAAGGATATCGCGGCGTTGAAGGAGCAACAGAAGCGTGACCAAAACGAACTTTCAAGGAAGCATGAGGAGCAGATTCGAGCTTGTGAAAAACGCCTTAAGGAAACTTCAGCTGATTACGAAAGGCAGCTCTATCACGCCAAGAAGCATCATGACGGCGAGGTAGCTGACCTACGGAAAAATATCCGATCTCTGGAAACCGACCTTGCTCGAGTTCGAGATCAGCATGTAGGCGAAATTGCTAGATTGAAGGCAACGACTCAGAAATTGAGTTCCGAGGCCGAAAAGATCAAGGGACAGCATGTGGCTGAGGTTTTGGACCTCAACAGCACGATACAATCTCTGCAGGCGCGACTCGAGTCCAACAAAGAACAACACGCCGCTGAAGTGTCTGGGTTACAAAAGACAGCCAGCAAACTTCAGTCCGAGCTCGAGTCGAATAAGCAAAAACATGCATCGGAGTTGTCTGACCTGAACAAGACAATCGAAGACTTGCGGGCTCAGCTAGAAGCTAGCAAATCCAAGCACGCAGAATTGTCAGCGCAAAGCGAGACGATTAGTACTCTCCAGTCCGAAATCGACGCACAGAAAGGAAAGCACGCCGAGGAGCTATCTTCTTTGAAACAGACGATCAATGACCTTCAATCCGCACTGCAAACCAGCGAAGAGAAGCATGCGGCAGAGTTGTCCACTCAGAGCTCGACTTCAACTACGCTCCAATCTGAACTTGATGCACAGAAGATCAAGCATGCCGAGAAATTGTCTGACTTGAACAAAACGATTGATGATCTACAAGCCAAGCACGATGCGGATAAAAAGAAACATACAAAATCACTGTCTGAGCTGCAAAAAAAGATTGACAACCTTCAATCCAAGCTCGATGCGGATAGAGAGAAGCATGCAAGCTCAGTGTCCGAGCTGCAGAAAACAATTGAGGACCTCCAGTCGGGCAGCGGTGCGAACACTGAGAAGCACGCGCATGAAGTGTCCGGCCTCAATGACACAATTCAGACTCTGAAGTCGGATATTAACAAGATCAAGCAGCAACACAAGACCGAGATTGCCGAGCATGAGACCACCAAGCAAGGGTTACAGTCCGAGTTGAAGTCGACCATAGAAAAATCTACGCAAGATCTGCAATCCGTGCGCGATGACAGCTCAGACAAACACGCTGCGCTAGAAAAGAGGATTGAGAAGGCGGAGAGTGAAGTCGAGCAGGCTAAAGCAGAAGCTCAGAAAACGGCAGCAGTATTGGAAGCTGTACGAAAAGAGCTTGAGAAGGCCCGTTCCGAGGCCAGCGAGAAGGAAGAAGCACGCCAGGCGGCACAGTCCGAACTAGAAGATCTTCTCATTGTCTTTGGGGATCTCGAAGCGAAGAGAAACCAGGATAAGGTGAGTCGCCCCTTTACCTAAAAGCTGACGTGCATGTAAGTGACTCATTGATATTTCCAGCAACGCCTGAAGAATCTCGGACAAGAAGTATCTGAAGCGGAAGATGAGGATGAAGATGAAGAAGAGGAGGAGGAGGATGATGATGATGATGAAGAGGATGAGTAGCTTGCAGTGTTGAGGAAGCTGGACTATGCATTAGTCCTCAATGTCGTCGGATGATAGACAAAATAAGATTCCGTAGATATCCATGATCAATTTGGTCCGGCTGGTTCAGGGTCCATGTGAAGGAGAGCTAGACGTATGTGGATAATAAGTATTGTGGCTACGTACGTACTAGGAACCTAGAGTCGTGGCGCGCCTCTTTCCGGCGGCAGGCGGGGCACGCACTAGGTTGGTTTCCTTGTGCAGCTTGGCTAAAATTCCAACCGCGGGGTGACTCACGACTTTATCGTGCGCACGACTCTATTTCTACCCCGCGGCCATCCACTCTCTGCGCAGATCGTATCGATTGCAGCCTCCCTCCCCCACCCCTTTTCGACGACCGCACTCACCTGCTCGTCATGTCCATTGATTTTCCTCGTGAAGAGGAGGCCATCCTCAAGAGGTGGAGGGAGATCAACGCTTTCCGGAGACAGGTCGAACTCTCCGAGGGCCGCGAACCTTACACCTTCTACGATGGCCCTCCATTTGCGACTGGTCTTCCTCACTACGGTCACTTGCTCGCCTCGACCATCAAGGATATCATCCCCCGTTATTGGTCTATGAAGGGCCACTATGTCGAGCGTCGATTTGGCTGGGATACCCACGGTGTTCCCATCGAGTATGAGATTGACAAGAAGCTAGGAATGTCGGGTCTGGAGGCCGTTCAGAAGATTGGAATCGAGAAATACAACGAGGAGTGCCGAGCCATTGTCATGAGATTCGCCTCGGAATGGCGTGAGACTATCGAGCGACTAGGTCGCTGGATTGACTTCGACAACGACTACAAGGTAGGTCTTTGCGTTATTGGTTTCTTGTCTTCATATCGCCTGAACATCTCGCCGTCCAAAGCATCATTCGGCTTCAAGAGTATTTTCTAATTATGTATCATAGACCATGAATGCTAGCTTCATGGAGTCTATCTGGTGGGTGTTCAAGCAGCTGTTCGATAAGGGTCTTGTTTACCGCGGCTACCGTGTTATGCCGTACTCGACTGCCCTCAACACCCCCCTCAGTAACTTTGAGGCCCAGCAGAACTACAAGGATGTTCAGGATCCCGCCGTTGTGGTCACATTCCCCCTCGTGAACGACCCTGAGACTGCTCTCCTTGCCTGGACGACCACGCCGTGGACTCTTCCTTCCAACATCGCTCTCGCAGTCAACCCCAACTTCGAATACATCAAAATCCTTGACGAAGCCTCCGGAAAACACTACGTTCTCCTCGAATCCCTGCTTCGTACCCTGTACAAGGACCCTAAGAAGGCCAAATTCAAGATTGTCGACCGTTTCAAGGGTGAACACATGAAGGACTGGAAGTACCAGCCTCTCTTCGACTACTTCTACGAAGAATTCAAGGAATTCGGCTTCCGTGTCTTGACCGCCGAGTATGTCACTGCCGAGGATGGTACTGGTATCGTTCACCAAGCTCCTGCTTTTGGTGAAGACGATTACAAGGTTTCCGTGGAACATGGTGTCATCAATGAAGATCGCAGCCCTCCCAACCCTGTCGATGAAACTGGTTGCTACACCGCCGAGGTTAAGGATTTCGAAGGGCAGCACGTGAAGGCCGCTGATAGGGCTATCATCAAGCACCTGAAAGCAGCTGGTCGCTTGATCGTTGACAGCCAGATTACTCACAGCTACCCCTTCTGCTGGCGCTCCGATACTCCCTTGATCTACAGAGCCGTGCCTGCATGGTTTGTCAAGATCGGCCCCATCATCCCACAGATGCTTCAAGGTATCGAGGAATCCCACTGGGTGCCTAGTTTCGTGAAGGAACGTCGATTCTCTAGCTGGATTCAGAATGCCCGTGACTGGAACATCTCCCGCAATCGCTTCTGGGGTACTCCCCTTCCGCTGTGGGTCAGCGAGGACTTCAAGGAGGTCGTTGCGGTTGGTAGCGTCGAAGAGTTGAAGCAGCTTAGCGGCTACGAGGGAGAGCTCACCGATCTTCACCGTGATAAGGTTGACCACATCACTATTCCAAGCAAGCAGGGCAAGGGTGTCCTTCGCCGTGTGAGCGAAGTGTTTGACTGCTGGTTCGAGTCAGGTAGCATGCCCTACGCTTCTCAACACTATCCCTTTGAGAACAAGGACCAATTCGAGAAGAGCTTCCCTGGTGACTTCATTGCGGAAGGTCTGGACCAAACCCGTGGTTGGTTCTACACTCTCACGGTGTTGGGAACTCACCTCTTCGGTAAGCTTCCCTTCAAGAACTGTGTCGTCAATGGAATTGTTCTTGCGGAAGATGGAAAGAAGATGTCAAAGCGTCTGAAGAACTACCCTGATCCGGCCCTGGTCATGGACAAATATGGTTCGGACGCCCTGAGATTGTATTTGATCAACTCTCCCGTCGTGCGAGCAGAGCCCCTCCGGTTCAAGGAATCCGGTGTCAAGGAGATTGTCGCCAAGGTTCTTCTTCCCTTGTGGAACAGTTATAAGTTCTTCGAGGGACAAGCTGCTCTCTTCAAGAAGACCCAGGGCTTCGACTACGTATTCGACCCCAAGGCGGAAGCTACCAACACCAATGTCATGGATCGCTGGATCCTGGCCAGCTGTCAGAGTCTTCTCAAGTTCGTGAACGAAGAGATGGCAGGATACCGTTTGTACACTGTGGTCCCTCGTCTGCTTGGCTTGATTGATAACACCACCAACTGGTACATCCGCTTCAACCGCAGACGTTTGAAGGGTGAGAACGGTGTTGACGACACCCAGCACGCCCTGAACACCCTCTTCGAGGTCTTGTACACTCTGGTCAGGGGGTTGGCTCCTTTCACCCCTTTCCTTACCGACACTATCTACTTGAAGCTCCTGCCCCATATTCCCGAGGCTCTCCGGGCTGAGGATAGCCGCAGTGTCCATTTCCTCCCCTTCCCTGAGGTGCGCGAGGAGCTTTTCGACGAGGTCGTTGAGAGAAGGGTCGGCCGGATGCAGAAGGTCATCGAAATGGCCCGTACCTCCCGTGAACGACGCAACATCGGTCTGAAGACTCCTTTGAAAACGCTTGTCGTCATCCACCAGGACGAGCAGTACCTTGAAGATGTCAGGTCTCTACAGAGCTACATTCTGGAAGAACTGAACGTTCTTGAGCTTGTTCTTTCTTCTGATGAGGCCAAATACAATGTTCAGTACAGTGTTTCGGCTGACTGGCCCACCCTCGGCAAGAAGTTGAAGAAGGATGTCCAGAAGGTCAAGAAGGCATTACCCTCGCTGACCAGTGAAGACGTCAAGAAGTTCGTCGCTGAAAAGAAGATGCTCGTGGATGGCATTGAGCTTATCGAGGGCGATCTTGTTGTGAAGAAGGGTCTAAAGGAGGATTCTTCGTCAGTCAACATGGAATCGAATACCGATAATGAGCTCGTGACCATCCTTGATGCGAACTTGTACCCCGACCTGGCCGAGCAAGGATTGGGCCGTGAGATTATCAACCGCCTGCAGCGTCTCCGCAAGAAGGCCGGTCTGGTGCCCACCGACGATGTGAAAATGGAGTACGTGGTTCTGTCCGACCCTGAAGACATTGGTATCAACAAGGCGTTTGAGACGCAGGCCAAGGCTATCGAAAAGGTTGTGCGCAGACCGCTTGAGCGCCATGAGCTTGTTGACGGCAAGCTGCCAAGTGGCGATGAGCCTCAGATGATCATTCAGGAAGAACAAGAAGTCCAGAAGGCCACCTTCTTGTTGCGGTTGCTGAAGCTGTAGAAACTTTTGGCCAAGTTAAGATGTGCAACGACAACAGTTAGATTCATACAATTCCCAGTGGTTGGTATTTTTTTTTCCGTTATGAGATAAAATGAGCTCTTCGCTATCCCAATTTTATACACGAAAATTTTCGTCTTTCATCATTTAGACATCATGCATGCTCAGCCAGTCCAAGTACGCCTAGTAAACCCTCTGTTCTGCCGCCCAATACAGTTCAGTCAAATTAAACCTTCTTTGAGGCCGCCTGTAGCACACAAATCAGTCAGTCATCTATTCATCCGAGAACGTCGGTATTTCACTCTACCAGAAAACAGTCTTTGAGCTTCATAAATTCTTTGGCACACATGTCTTTGTGTACCGCGTTATAGTCAGCAACAACACATTTGCCATATGCAGCCGCCTAGGATCCAGTCACCAGTCAGTTGGGTGTACATGATGCCTGACGGGACAGTCGTGTGAGACAAGCAGGAGGGACGTGAGGGATACCTCTGCAGAGCATTTGGCCGTGGCCTTAGCAAACCTTTCGATAGGTCTTGTCCTTGTTGAAGGCATTTGCTTATTATTCTCTTACAGCCTGACACTTGACAGATGGCCTCAGTCAGTAAGTGATTGGCAGCATTATCGACGATGGTGACGACGCAGGCAAAGGACCGACATTACATAACGTATCACATGACCACAATGCATTCCATCGTCCGGCGCGACACGAGGCCAAAACAATTAAGTGGTTCCCTCCGCCGAAGTCAATGCTCGTTCACTGGCCGTAGTAGCCATTGGGTCTGCAGGTCCACCGGGATCGCGTTCGATAATCATATCTCTCAGACTTGAGCACTCTGAGACTCCACCGTCACTTCCCAACCAAGGGCCTCGCAATGGTTGATATCCTTTCCCGCCTCCATGACCCATATGCGACAAAACGCGCCCTAGGCCGCGAAGTTTTCGATGCCTCCCGTTCCTCTTCAGCGAAGACCTTTGTCCTATGAAGACCCGTTGCTCTCAGACGACGGTATGTGACTTAATTATTGCAATTTTGCTCAAATTCTCAAGGGATGCTAACATGGGCTCGTGAGTTGCACGCCAGATGTCGGCCTCCTCTACCAAGTCATCACTCGCGCCGAGCGCGATCCAGAAGTCGAGCGCCTCCCATACAGAGTACTCTTCAATGCTTACGATCAGGTCATTGCAGAACATGGCGTGGACGCGGATCCGGGCTACGCCTGCATGCGGTTCTTGCTTAAGATGGGGAGCAAGGACATCGCGGGGGAGTCGCTCTTTGAGAAATTCGAAAGCTTGCTAGAACGGATGGGGATCGTGATTGAAATCGGGGACAATGATGGGCAGGAGGACACATACGTTGACACTGTGCCTTCTGTCGAGAGTTGGGCCAGGAAAAGGAGACACGACGCTACTGGGGAATCTACTGAACCGACCTACTCCGAAATGCAAACGCATCTGCGGAGACGCGCCTCGTTCAATTCCATGTACGACGTCGGTGACGATCCCACTCAACGGAGCTTCATTAACCGACCGAGCTCACGGTCCTCGATGTCGCGACTCCAAATTGGCAAACCCGAGTATCCCTTTCCGGATTCCACCCCACATACAAAGCGCGCGATCACCTCCAAGGGCACCGACTCTCCGGACAGAACACAATTGATTGCCCAATTCCTTGATGTGGGTCGTCGGCTCATGAACCGGTTTGATCTCCTGGCTGCAGCGCAATCAGAGTCGGGACCGGAGGAGAAGCCCATGCCAAATGGCTTGTATGCTCGTGCCGCTGTTGACAGGGACCGCTCTGAGAGAATAGCCGAGGCATCGCGTTCGCAACCATCAAAGTCTTCGAGCAGCTCCGATGACGGGGAGGATCGGTTTTCTTCTCAAGATGAGGCTAGCGGCTCCTTTGGGCGACCCGAAGCCCCTCCAGAACTACTTTATCGGCCATCACTTTCAGACCTGCTGCGTGACGCCTCGACTTTCAATATGTATCGCCAACGAGCGATCCACCGCCGGATACTGACACAGTGGCTAAAGAAGGCTGTGGAAAGAAGACAGACCCATCAGCATATGGAGGTTGTCGCTTCCAACCGAGACAGAGGCACATTGTTGCGCCAAGCTTTCGAGACATGGCATGGGAAAATCCTTGAAAAGCGTCGGGCGGAACGAACAGAAAGGTTCTTCAATCATCTTGAGGAGCGCGCTGGACGGGCTCGGGATCTCTTCTTGTTGACGAAAGCATTCTCTCACTGGGCGCAATTTACCTCGGAGGAGGTTGCAAGAACATCCGCCGCCCGTCGACATATTCTCGGTGTCAAATACTTCAACGCTTGGCGAGAAATAACCGCAGTGAACGAACTGAAAGCTCAACGATTTGCCTTGCGGCGACCCTTCAATGCCTGGAGGAAAAGGACGAGACAGCTCAGGCAGGCGGAGGCGGAAGCGGCGGCCATGCATGACGAGAGGTTGACAAATGCTGCTTACTGGCAATGGTTCTGGCACTTCTGCGAGCAGCGTGCCCCTCAGTGGTATGACCATTGTCTCAAGAGACGGTCTTTGCTGTATTGGCTGCGCAAGTTTCGAACAAACAGGGAGCAGATCCATGATATTGAAGTCACAAGTCGGCACAATCTCCTCACATCTGCTTGGCAAACCTGGCGTCACAGGATTGAAGACGTCAATGTTATTGAAGAGGAAGCGTCTTCGATACAAAGAAGTCGGCTTCTAGGTGAGACCCTCAGAGAATGGAAGGCTCAGACTTATCTAGCGCCGGTCGCTGCCCATGTCTCCCACATGGTGGACAGCAGAATTCTCCGATCAACGTATCAACAATGGATTCACAGGGTTCAGATGTTACAGCAGGCAAGGGAAATGGATCGACACCGCATTGTACGTAATGCCTGGACAGCGTGGAATGATCTGCTTCGTTGCCAGGCTCTTCACGCCCGCATTGAGGAACGCCTGAAGCTAGAAGCTATGTATAAGTGGATCCTGGCCGAACGATTTCAATTGATGCAGCGGATCCGGGAACAACGGATCAAGCATGAAACCTTCTCCAAGTTTGTGACAAATGTGCGCGGAACGTACTCAGTACTCCTCGATCGTGCAGAAGCCTATGAACGACGGCAAACCAAAGACTTACTCCGTTCTAAGCTCCTGTGTTGGCGGAATCAACTTGCCGTACAACATGAACGAGACAATATTGCGTTTGAGTTCTATGCACCGCGTCTCGCTCAGGAATCGCTCGTGGCCTGGCGCTCAAAGCTTCAGCATGTGACGAAGATCGAGCAATGGGCACAAAAAGCCAGGTTTTACTTCCTAGCCACCAAGTATACCAAACAGTGGCGTCTCGCTGCGACAGAATCAGCCAAACGGCGTCGCCAGGAAGCCTACATCAAAACTCGGAGGAAGCATAAAATCAAGCTCGCGACCGATGCTCTTCTGCACTGGTTATCGAAAGCTCGTACTGTGGCTGATTTAGAGCATCAAGCTATACAGTTTTCGCGACAGAAAGTATTGGTTATCGCAGCCGAGCTTCTGGGCCGATGGCAAGATAGGACAATCGTTCGGATTCAAGAGTGTGGTTATGCTGATAATCATTACGCTCGTCAGAACGTGCAAGAGCAATTGACTCGCTGGGCTGAGAATCTGGCCGAGGTTCGTCGCCAGGAGGAACAAGCCAACAGTATACACCATTTCCATGCTTTATCACAGGCCAGCTCACAGCTTCGCAAGCTGAGCTTCCGCATCTTCCAAGTCAGGCGCTTCTCTGAAATGGCCGACGCGATGAAGGAGCGCAACCTCAGAAAGCATACACGTGGCATGTTCCGTTATTGGCTTGACCAAGCAAGAGCGAAACTCGAAGCGCGAGATACCGCAGGGCCATTGCTTAGTCCGCGGAGGAACCTCGATGCTCCCCTTGGACTCGATACGAACCGACGCCTCTTCGATCCCTACTATCAAGTCGAGACTCCTTTCAAGACCTACGTTACAGAACCCCAGGCTACTTCAACAACACCTCTAGCGACTCCTAACTTTCTCACATCGCCGACCAAGCGGGCGGTGCCGCCAGTGGCCCAGGGTTCTACCACCCCGGCAACGCCTTTGTATACGCCCTTTGCTAGCCGACTACTACGCGCGGGCGCCTTACCTCGAACATTTTCTAGTCGACGTCGTGCTGGACGAGGTAGTGCGCTTGGCACAAGTGTTCGATTCGTGGATGAAGAGCCCGAGTCGCCAACGGATGGGCGGCGGTCGTCTGGTCGACGAACATGAGCACCCTGCTTATTATCATCTTCAAGTTGTGGTGATAGCTTTCTTTGTTGGCTTGCTTGAATTTCTTGATTAAGATCATGATACCCGTTTGCGTTGTTATGATAGCGTGTAGACTCTGGTTTTTCACTTCCTGTTACATATAATTTGGGCCTATATATCGGTCATGAATGACGTACCATATGCATAGACACTTGGATTCGATGTACTGTATAATGACTTCATTTGAGATATTCAACACCACATATACCATGCCCTCTCCGGATATTGCTGGGTTTACCTGCTCTGGTCGTTGTAAATTCATTGTTTGTTCAGTAAGGGACAGTACAGCAAAAGGGACAATGAAGCGGATTGTAAGTGATCGGCCGATGGTCACACGGCGGAAGGCGGGAGGAGCAGCGGAGAAGCAACAGCTTAGCTTGTTCAATCGGGGTTGACCTCCCCTCTTCCAGTGAACTCCCACCCCATCGGTTTCCCTGTCACCACATCACCCTTTCTTGCTGACTTGTCTCTTACTACATATCCTCTTGATAGACGCTTTGTAACTCTGCACCTGGCAATGGTGTAACCTCATCTTGTGCGCAACAAGCGTCCAGCCCCCAACAACCACCGCCTCTATGCGAGCGGTACTGCCGGGGAGGCCCCCGACGAAGCTCCAGTCGTTCAGCACTGCGCTGTGGGATGGGCTTCGCGTCATTGTAAGGCTCGCTACTGAAACCCCCATGCGACTCCCCTCACTGTTATTTCTCTGCGGGTTCGCTGACCGATTGCCTTTGCGCGTCGTCTCGTATTAGGTGTACATTTCCGGCCAAGCACTGGTTATCCTCGGCGGTCCACACAAGCTCCTACAAACCATTTACGTCGACGATACCGATGTTCTAGAAGCAGTGACGATTGACGAAGTCTCCGGCAAGATTGCCGCGTGTGGTGGACCTGATGTCTTTATATACCAACCTTATGGAATCCAGAACGAAACGCTCAAGGTCGGTTCCTGCTGAGATGAGACAGAGTGGAAGTTGGTACAGTCGGACAAGAACAAGGCCAAGGACAGCGATACTGAAAGTGCTTCTCTTTGTATAGTGGTCCCTAGTGCAAACGTTCCGCAGCGACAATGACGACGAGACGATCCGTACCCTATCGTGGGGCTCGCCCGATGAATTGCTTCTGGGAAATTCTCACCTTACCCTCTGGTTTCTGAACGATCAGCCGCGACGGGTATGGAAGCAAGCGCTGGCAAGCACGGTCAAGTTCGCCCAGTTCTCCCCCGATGCGACGCTTTTGGTCACCACCGGACATTATGATCGCATGGTGAAGGTCTGGCGAAGGCTGAACTTCGGGAATAACATTCGGTTCGAAGTGTCTTATCTTCCACATCCGACTGTTGTCACTGGGATTCATTGGCGCAGACCCTACCATAGGGAGCAGTCGATGAGCAATGTCTTCTACACGCTGTGCGCGGACAATAAGATCAGGGTCTGGGCTACGATAGACAATCATGCTTCGACTGCCTTGCAACTTTGGACGCAAATCGACATGGGCGCATCGGTTCAGCCGAGACATACAACAAAGGATACGGATACCTCCCGTCGGTACGGCTTCATAGTTGATAGCCGGGATTTCTGCGTTGCGACCGAGAAGGCCGTCCTGCGAGGCACAGGCAACACGGATAATCACGCCTTGGAGCATATAATTGAAGTGGCAAACAAGAGCCCGGAAATCTGCGTTGTAATAGACGGCGAGGGACACATGTCGGCCTGGGCGTTGCAAGATGTTGGGTCGAAGGCTAAGGCGGAATTGAACGTGTTCAACATTCTCCATGTCGAGGGCTTGAATTTTTCGTTCATGCCTGGTCTGACGATTGAAGAGGACTATGCGCAGCTGTGTGCTTTCCAGGGCACAGAACCGGGCGACTCAATCGCCGTCCTAGTTCACCACTTCGACGGTCGGATTGAGTGGTTCGACTCGCCGGTCGACGTACTATTCGACCCAGCACCCCGCAAAAACCGGGTTGTCATGAGAGCATCATGGACAGGACACAATGGGCCAATTAAGAAGATTGTTCGTAATGCCATTGGAGATACACTCGCCTCTCGTACGGATGACAGCAAAGCATTGATTTGGAGGCAGAAACAGAGAGATGGTGGATCAGCGCTGCTCCGGCAGTGTGCAATGATAGCAGAAGAGCATATTCATCGCAGCTGTGTTGTCGGCGACGGGGACTTCCTTGTGAATCTTCATCACGATGGGATTTCCGTCTGGGATATTCGTTCATTCCATGCGACAAAGCTCGCAGCAGCAAAATTCAAGCTCTCCAGCAAACCACTCTGTGTCTTACCGATTCCTGCTGCGGAGTCGAATGGTGTCGTGTATATAGCAACCATTGCGAGTGGCATGGATGGAATAGCTTGGGAGATACAGCTGCCGAACTCGAAACTGGGAAAGCCCGAGTGCAGTCTACGCAAGTTTTGCACATTTCACCTTGGCATCCAAGAGGACATCGCCTACATATTGCCTGTTGATCCAGCTGGGCGCAAAGCTGAAATGACAGGCTTTTTTGATCTCTTCTCGCCGGATATTGCACTGTCTTACACTAAGACGGGCACCGTCAGAACGTGGACGGTCAAGGTTGACAGGGACAACAATCGCGTCGATTGGCTCCTGACATCTACAGTCGAAACAGGCATCACAAACTTGTCACTGGCTAGCGGTAGCTCTATTCGGAAAGCCGCCCTGGTCGATGAAGATCGTACACATTTGACGATATGGGATACGAACGATGCGCAGCTAGAATTTGAGGAGCACTTTTCGCAGCAAGACTCCATTCGTGACCTCGACTGGACATCTACCCCGGATATGCAATCTATTCTTGCAGTTGGATTTCCACACAAAGTCATTCTTCTTTCTCAACTGCGCTACGATTATCTCGATTCGCGTCCGTCCTGGACACAGATCCGAGAGATCTGGATCCGTGATCTCACACCACATCCCATTGGGGACTCCTGCTGGCTTAGCAATGGCCATCTCGCCATCGGAGCTGGAAACCAGCTATTCATATATGAAAATGAGATCAGTGCTGCTGACCACCTGATATCTCAACTCCGTATACCTGCTCGTGGCCTTTCTACAGTTGACCTGTTTGATGTTGTGAGCAGACTCAATGGACCATTGCCTGTTTTCCATCCCCAATTTCTGGCACAGTGCATCCTCAGCGGAAAGACGAATCTGGTGCACTCTATACTACTGAACCTTCATCGGAAACTCAAATTCTACACGGAAGGGGACGACATCGATGGATTCCTGGAAATGTCTCTGGAGGACTTCTATCTCGAGTATGATGTATGTTTTGACCCATGAGCTGAATTATCGTGTTGCTAACGATCCCAGACCCCACAGAAAGCGACTTCAAAAGAGCTCAATTCATCGTATGCCGACCTTTCCCTGAAGGATGAGGTGACCGTGGTGGATGAGAATATAGCTGTTGCGCTTAATGAAAATCTCGCACGATTTGCCCTACCGCAGCTGTCCAGCCAGGAACAATTCCGGCTTGTTGACACCATTGAATGTGTGGCCACTGTTGAGAAGCACCGGCGCTCAATGGATGACAATGCAGCTCGGTATCTGCTCTTCTTCCGACAACACTTGCTGCGCAGAACTCAGGGAGTCGCCACCAGCGATACAGTGTCATGGAGAGAAATTGTGTGGGCGTTTCATAGCGGTAGCCAGGATATTCTGGTAGATCTGGTTTCGCGACAGTACGGTGGAAAAGTGGGTTGGAAGTCAGCTCGCGAGAGCGGCATTTTCATGTGGCTGTCGAACCCTGCTGCCGTGGTAAGTTGAGATATCACACCGACCAATTTCCCACATAAGAACTAATAGGTACCAGCGGGCTCAACTCGAGGTAGTTGCTCGAAATGAGTACACCAAGACCGAGGAGAAGAATCCGGTCGACTGCTCATTGTACTATCTTGCTCTCCGGAAGAAAAATATTCTCCAAGGACTTTGGCGCATGGCGCATTGGCATCGTGAGCAAGCGATGACGCAACGTTTGCTGTCAAACAATTTCGACGAACCGCGATGGAAGACAGCAGCACTGAAGAACGCTTATGCTCTACTTGGGAAGCGGAGGTTTGGTGAGTTTACCTCTTCCCGCCGATGTTTTCGGGGGCTGGCCCTGATTGACTCTCGGTAGAATACGCTGCCACATTTTTCCTACTTGCTGGGCATATACGCGACGCTGCTCTCGTATGTGTGAATCAGGTGGGCGATCTTCAGCTTGCCATTGCCATTACCCGTGCATATGAAGGCGATGATGGGCCTGTTTTGAAGGAGCTTCTCGAGGAAAGGGTGCTTCCCGAGGCTGCTGCCGATGGCAATAGATGGATGGCTTCTTGGGCTTTCTGGATGCTAGGACGTCGCGGGATGGCCGTCCAATCATTGATCGTGAGTCACTCACTCCTGCGACCCTAACGTGGCGAGAGATACTAATGATGAGAAGTCTCCCGTCGAGTCGCTCATACCTCCCACGCCATCTTCACCTGGGTCACCGGGGATGATTCCTCTGCAGGCCAAATCGTACCTCTCCAACGACCCTGCATTAGTCGTCCTCTACAAGCAACTGCGCGAAAAGACCTTGCAAACACTCAAAGGCGCATCAAAAATCTCACCGCAGGCGGAATGGAGTTTTGTCACCCGCAACGCTCGTCTATACGATCGTATGGGATGTGACCTTCTTGCACTGGATCTCGTTCGACACTGGGAGTTCCTCGGTGGACTAACAGTCTCCAAACAGACGAAAGAGATTCCGTTGGACCTGCAAGAAGAGGAGCCTGATTACCGGAAGCTGCTCCGTCGCCGGAGTAGTCTCGTGGTGGCAGATTTACCGGTCAAGGAGCGCCTGGCCCCTAAACCGCAGACCCCGGCTGCTGCATCACAGAAGACGCCGAAACCGCCGCCAACGATGTTCCATGAGCCCGATGCAAATTCCCTACTTGACAGCTTTGGTTTTTGATTCATACTAGGTCTTCAGCGGCGGGCAGTTATAGGGCGTTCTATTGTGCGTTCATGCGTTCTAATTGTACAGATCGGTTGACCTGTGGCTTCTCTTCCGAGTAATTCGTTCTTATTTTTTTTTATCGAGGTTACTTACCGAAAAAAGAGGCATGTGGGCGAAGTTGCGTCTGCGGACCCCCGTGTATATTAAAGTTCGTTTCTGACTCCGGTATGTGAACAAGTGTTCATGTAAGATGATAATTATGGTTTTCGTTATTGAACATAAAGCTTTATTATATTGTTGTATGATACATAACACTTCTATAGATCTTTGCACACTTGTACTGTACTCTCCAGACGCCACAAAAGTCAATCACGCAATCGCTGAAAGGCTGGCAAATATACAGGATACGCGAGGCCCAAAATATACAAAGCTCAACCAAGAACGACAATAATAGAAACAAGCTCAAAAATCGATTCACAGATTGGACAAGCGAGTGCGTGCCGCGCGCCGCAGACGCATCGACCGCGACAGAACAGGAGCCGTCGAGTTCGCCTTGACAGCACTGGCATTGTTGGCGGTAGCATTCTCCAGCGCGGCGTGCAACTTCGAAAAGATCGTGGGTTGCAGCTTGGGGATGTCGGGGATGGCGGGGATTTCGGGGATTTTGGGATCCGTGGACGACGATGATTGTGACTGAGACTCGTCATCATCATCATCATCATCATCACCGTGAGGTTGCGCCTGTTGCGAGGGCTTCTGCTGACCACTACCACCGCCACTGCTGGTGGTGGTGCTGCTTTTGCCGATGCTTGTGCCGGTGGAGGAGGAGGAGGAGGAGGAGGAGGAAGACTTGTCGGTCGCGCAGTGCAGCATAATCCACATTTGCGAGAGGGAGTGGAACTCGCGCTCGGTGCAGGTGGCGGCGGCGCTGCCGTCCGCCTGGATGGGGACCTCGATCAGGGGCGCGTCGACGCAGCCCGGCACCTCGTGGACGGTCACGTTGCACCGGTCGTAGGGCCCCGTGTAGACGGCCTCGGCGTTGAAGGAGATGGCGTCGGCGTTGTAGCGCCGGCCCACGGGGAACGCTTGGCAGGTGCCGGAGTAGACGTCGATGACGACGGTGGCCGATTGGTCGTCGGTGCGTTGGAAGAAGGAGGCGAAGAATTTGGCGAGGATGCTGTTGGTGTTGCTGGTGGTGGGGTCATCGGATGGTGATGGGGCCGGGGTGTCGGAGGAGGAAGAGTCGTCGGCGGGACACTCGGTGTAGAAGCTTGCCCAGACGCGGGCGATGCTGAAGGCTGAGGTCTGACTGGTGTTGAGGAGGAGGAGGGTGAGGATTGTGGTAATCTGTTGAGGAGGTGGGGGTTAGCTTAGTATTTGGGTATGTTGTTTGGTCTAGTTGGAGGGAGGATGGTGGGGTGCTCACGGTTGACCACTGCATGTTGACGGTTGTGGGGTGTGGGCTTTGTATATTTGTTTGTTTTGAAGAGGTGGGAGAATGTATCGTTCGAAGAACTGTGAAGATGTTTCGCAAAAGACAAACAGCTTGAACTCAAGCCAGCGAAGGAAGATATAGTAGTTCTGTCTGGTGACGATGCTGAATGAGATCTGATTGTTTTTTCTGCTCTTCGAACCACGAATCTGACCATCATTTTATAGCCTTCTGGTCTGTATACCAGCCTCTGTGTTTATGCGACAGAAGACTTTCCACCTCCACGAGAAGGAATCTGTCAAGTGCATCATCTGCACGCCCAGCATTCCGGGGCAATCGGTTCATCGTCCATTCAAACGCCGCGCTCCCACATTCCCCGGCGATTTGCCATCGAGGCGCGTCCGATCATCGTTCCGGAATAAGTAATGGCCCTGACGATCTTGACGTTTTCATCTGATGCGAATCTGCGCCGCACATTCTTCGGCAGGGTTAGTCGTGTCGTGGCATTCGAGATCGTGGTGGCGCGCGGGTTGCCAGCCACATATTCAGGCGCAGCGCGTCTGTGGGAGATGAAGAAAGTGTGGGAGAGGGTGTGGGAGAGAGAAGCTTACTGAGGTTTTAGGTAGGTGAGGAATAAGTAGTAGGCAGTGTGTTGGGAGGTAGGATACTGAGATACTCATATGGTTAAGGTGGTTGGTGTGTAACTATAGTTTAGTCCAACCATAGATCAGCACTACCTAAGGCCATGCATGGGCCTCCCCGTCCCAATGTGTCTGTCAGTCAGCACTGTTTTGCGCCCAAGCCACTTACTTGCATACTATCGCCTACCTCAGACCGACTAATGCATGTTGCTGGCCCACTGCCTCACAGTTCTTGCCCGCCTTATAGCCCTCCTATGACGATCGGAGAGAAAGACACAAACACACCACGAATGCTGTCCTTTATTTCGAAGCCCGAGGTGGCCTATCGGCGATTTAGGGTGCCACAGACTATGGGAAAGATGATGTCGATCAGGAGCGTCTCTGCTCATCCGTGAAATATAAGTCGGCGCCAACCCCGTGAATCGCTAGTGGAGGTATTAAACCCTGCGCCGATACGACGTATGATCCAGGTTACCTCTGAGTTGTTCGGGCACTATATGTACGTGGTGTCCAACTCTCTCCGACGCTACAATAGCTCAATTTTCCCCGACTTCACCTTCGAAACCAACGCCAATTTTGCTCTACGTTGCTTTGTGGGCGACAGAAGTCTCTGAAACTCTTTACCCTTTGCTATGGCCGAAACAATCGAGTCTTCTACTGATGTGTAAGTTCTCTTCAATTCCGCTTTCGATTATCTGTCACTTACTGTTGCGCAGGCTGATCATCGGCGCAGGCCCATCGGGGCTGATGGCCGCCTACTGGATGGCGCGCTGTGGCGTTAATGCTCGCGTCATTGACAAGAAAGGGACCAAGGTCTTCAAAGGCCATGCAGATGGACTCAGGAGCCGAACCCTGGAATTGCTCGACAGTATTGGCGTTGCCCAGCGAGTCCTCCAAGAAGGTCATGAAGTGTTTAGTATGACGTCTTGGGTCAGCATTTTTTTTTACTGCAAGTGCAGGACTCAGACAGACCACACAACTGACCCATCGACATAGGGGCCGGATGAGAACGGAAACCTGTGCCGCCAAGTTACCACGGACTTGGAACCTAGTCCACCATACGCTATCGTTGCGCTGAGCCAGGGCCGTATCGAGCGTTTCCTCTTAGACGCCATTACAGAACATTCTAACCTCGAAGTGGAGAGGGGCGTCATCGGCGAGTCGTTGGAATATGATGAAGGACTTGAGAGCGATCCGCAAGCGTATCCTATTACGCTCAAGCTGAGGACACTTAGTGAGAAAGAAGCCTCCCCAGCGCCGGCTCACGGTGTCTCGGACAGATCTCTCAATCATGCGGTGGAAGTTGATGATCAGAAGGACACGATCCAGCGTCGCAAGCACAAGGTTGGGACGGTTGAGACGCTCAAGGCCAGATATGTGATTGGCTGCGATGGAGCGCACAGCTGGACTAGGAAGCAGCTCAATATCCCCTTCGAAGGCTCGACCACAGATCACATATGGTAGGTGAGCGAAGCGCTGTTGCTCACAGAGCTTGCTGTTAAGAACTAACGTTGTACTTGTGCTCCAGGGGAGTTATCGACATCGTTCCCATCACTAACTACCGTCAGTGTCTGACTCCATGAAAGTAGGAGAGCCATGGTGCTAATGTAATCTACAGCGGACATACGTCGGATTGGAAGTCTAACCAATGCATCAGGCACAGTCCTCATCGTTCCAAGGGAAAAGAACCTGGTCCGGTTTTATGTACCATTGCAGGAGGAACACGAGGTTTCCCAGAAATTCGATCGGTTGGCAGTGACCCTAGAGTCAGTCCGACAAAGAGTGAAGAAGATTATGAGTCCTTTCTATTTCGACTTCGATGTTTGTGATTGGTGGACCGTATACCAGGCATGTTCCACTTACCCTAGCCCCATACCTGGATCCATCAATAACTTGTGCCTTATTGGTCTGTGTCTCCAGGTCGGTCGGAGAATTGCACAAACGAATGCGAAGGGCCGCGTATATTTAGCTGGAGATGCGGTTCATACTCACTCGCCTAAGGTGGGCATGGGCTTGAACATGAGCATGCAGGACGGATTCAACATTGGGTGGAAGGTCGCCCTTGTTGCAAAGGGACTCGCAAAGCCCTCGATCCTCGATACGTACAAGTCCGAGCGTTACCCCTTGGCCCAAATGCTCCTTGATTTTGACCGTCAATGGTCTGCACTTTTCTTACAGCAGGAACAGCAAAAGAGTCACGCAGCCCCGGTGGCACAAGTGACATTGGTAGCGATGAGGGACGTTCTGCGCAAGACAGAGCACTTCTCTCAGGGGCACACGTCGTACTACCGCGAGAGTCCATTGGTCTGCAAGCAGTCGAAGGCAGTAGCCCAACACCTTACCCCCGGCGAGAAACTTGTTCCGGTGAGACTTCGAAGTCAAGCCAATGGTCTGCCTTCGTGGACCACGAAGATGCTGGAGAGTGACGGGCGCTTCCGGATCCTGCTTCTGGCTGGAGACGTGCGATCAAGGGAACAAGCAAGTCGTGTATGGACATGCGGCGATGGATTGGCTCGTCTGCTCAGGCAATCCACCCCGGCCAAAAACAAGCTTGACTCAATCATCGATGTCAAAGCAATCCACAGCGCACCATTCGCGGATGTAGAGTTGGATATGTTTCCCAGTGTTGTGTACCACTTCGATGAGAATGAGGGCTGCGACCTTACCAAGGTATGGAGTGATAGTGCATGTAACTGGGGCCAACAATCCGACGGTAAAGGATACGAAACCTGGGGAGTAGATCGATTGAGGGGAGGCTTGATTGCCATGCGGCCCGATCAATATATCGGATGGATGGGTGAGTTGGAGGATGTTGCTGATTTGGCGCGCTACTTCCAGGGGATATTTGTGAAGAGTGAGGTCCGCCCCATGCTGTAAGCAGTTTTCATGAAGTCGTGTGACCGCTTGGCCGTTTGACCGTTTGACCGTTTGACCAAACGGCTTGAATCCGGGCTCATGCCCGAACTATAGTCAATCAAAGAAGCTTGTAGTAACTCATACACCGCTGTGTAATTGAGTTCGAAACATGGAGGCGATGAGAGCCGAAGCGCTTCGCCCGGGCACGGTGGGTCAGATGTCACTGATAAGGCGCGGAAGGAAGATCGAAGAGGGGAAGAAATTCGAGTCAGTATAAGAAGTTTGACGCTGTCCCTCCAACCACCGACGAACGTAGTCCGTCTATCTATACACATACCTCTCTGAGTGACTCAGCCGCAAGAATGACACAAAGCTCTCCCACCCACCATCACATCGTCTACCTCCAGGGTGATTTCGTGGAGATCCTCGACTTCGACCTTCCCGCCCCTCACACCTACACCAAGACCGTCTACCCGCAGACCTCTCTCTCAGAGCTCCACGAGCGCATCCACGATGCGTCAGTGATCGTCCTCTCCGCATTACGCATCGACGCCAATGCCCTCGCCGCCGAGGTCAGCCCGAATCTCAAGCTGGTCATGGTCGTGGCGGTGGGCACCGACTGCATCGACCTGGAGGCGTGTCGCAAACGCGGCATCGTCGTCTCCTACATCCCGGGAGCCAACACCGAATCCGTCTCGGAGCACGCCATTGCACTGCACCTGGCCGCGCGCCGGAAGATCCTGGGGATGAACGCCCTGACGCGCGCCGGCGAATGGCCGCGGCGGAAGACGCTGATGTTCGATTTCCTCGACAAGGCGGGCGCGCCCCCCTTGACTTGTCAGGAGGAGGTGGCTGGCATTGTCGGCAATGGGGCCGTTGGTGAGAGGCTCTTCTACTTGAAGATGAGATATACCCTGCTGACATTGGAGAAACAGGCAAGCGAATCGCTCATCTCGCTCGCGGCATGGGGATGAAAGTGATCATCTCCGACCGCAAGCCACTGGGTGAGGTGACGACCTCTACAGATATCGGCCCGAAGGATGGGCTCGAACGAGTTCCATTTGAGACCGTCGTCAGGCAGAGCACGGTCCTGTTCGTGGCGGTGCCCCTCCTGGACTCGACGCGGAATCTCATCTCGACGGCCGAGTTCGAGGCCATGTCGCCCCATGCGGTGCTGGTCAACGTGTCGCGCGGGGGCGTCATCGATGAGCACGCGCTGGTACGCGCGTTGACGGACGATCGCATCTCCGGCGCAGCGACGGATGTCTTCTTCCAGGAGCCTGCGGGGCCGGACAACTCGCCTTTGCTGGCTGAGGGGACCCAGGGGCTGAATCTGATCGTGACGCCGCATCTGGCGTGGTTGGCCCAGAGGACCATGGCGAATTACTCGCAGCGGCTGAAGCTGTCGGTGGAGGAGTGGTGCAGGGGGAGGCCTTTGAATGTGGTTACTTAGTACCTGCTTATAATCCATCTAGCTGCTAAATTCGATTCCCCCAATAATTGACAAAAGTTCTTTCGGGGGAGGGGGTTTGTTTCCAACGCTAGGATGAACTCAGTGCTGCCTACGCACTGTAGCCTAAAGTACAGCACAAGGATAACCTTGTATAGTAGCGCAATGTGGCTCAAGTCACCTAATACAAATACAAGATAACGAGACACATATTACCGGTCAGTTAGGCGTTAACCACACCCTCACCGCGGACTCTTCCACAACTTCCCCTGGCCTCACTCGCAGCGTTCAGCTCCTAATTTCCCATCCTGTGGCATATCTTGTACCAGGTCTACAGAGGTAACAGCAGCAACCCTGCACACGCCTCCTAATCCCTGAAGCCTCGCTAACATGATCGATGAAGTGATGGATTCAGAAGCCCCAGAAGACCGGCTACCAGAGCAGCTATTCCTGGATTATTCCATCCGAGATATCCAAGAAGATCGTCTCGGAACGGCCAATGACCCGTGGGCTCCTGTATATCTCGATGCTATCCGCGATGGGAGGTATGGGGATGCAGTGTGGGCGCGATATCACATCGGCGGTGATGTGGACAACGGCATCATTGGTGGCTCCGGTGGTATGACCGTCCTCGAAGTGATCAAGGAGGATGCCCTGTCATACCGAGTGTCGCACCCGGAAGAATACTTCAAGGCCGTGGCGTTCTTTCGCGGCACGAGCGAGAATGATGGGCGCGCCGATGTCCTAGATGTCATTTGCAATCTTAATGAAGGGGAGATCGCGGAGATGGCGGCTAGAAAGGAGAGGGAGAATCGGTATGTTGATGATGTTGGTGTTTAGGTCTGCTTAGCGTGATTGCGCGGTGTGTGGTGCTTTGGATGGGGTTGCAAGGTTGAGCGCTTCTACCATAATGCTGGGGATTCAACGTTCATTATTACCCTCGAGGTGATGCTTGAAGCTAAAAAAAAAAAAAGAATATAAAGGTTTTTAGCATTCGAGTGTGATCCATCGTATCGTCTGTGGGAAGGCCGTATATCGTGCTGAAGTCCACAATAGCTGAAACAATGGGGAACAAGGTCTGTAATCGATTCTAGTCTTTAAATGCAGCCTGTGCTGATGTGAGATTCTCGGCTCGCAATAATCCCTGCATGATTGCGCCAGCACGCCCCCGGCTTATATTCGGCGGACTTAACCTCACTACGTAGTAGCTCCCTCCCCCTCTCCGTCAAACATAGGGAGCCCACTGCTTCTCACACCACTCCCAAAGCTTCGCTCCATACCCCAATCCCCCTTCCTCCTTGGAGGCACCCGCCTTGATCAGATCCTGCCGCCCCGTGGCCGAGTCCGGTCGAACGCGTCCCCAGGGGATGATATACGCCCCGCTGTTCTCGAGCGTGACCATCGGCGACAGCCCCGCAAAGAGCTCCGTATACGCCCCGTAGATGGGCTCCGAGAGCATGACCCGGTTGATGATAAACATGACGAGGGCCGGGGTCCCGTTGAACGACGCCGTCTTCAGGTAGCCCGGGTTCAAGCACACACTGACAATCCCATCCTTCTTGTAACGCCGCGCGAACTCCCGGCTGAGGAACCAGGTGCCCGCTTTCGACACCCCGTAGTTCTGCGCTAGTTTGTTGGTCCCTTGGTCAATTACCGCCCAGTCGATGCCGTTGTGCGGCGAGCCCGCCTCCGCCAGCCCACTCGACGTCCAGATCACGCGCGTTTGGCCCTTGCTGGGGGAGGCGGCCGCAGCGGCGCGGAGTTGCGGGAGAAGCAATTGGGCGAAGAGCAGGGTCGCGATGCAGTGGCGGCCGATGAACAGCTCGAAGTCCTGCGCGGTGCGTTCGCCGAGAGGGACCGTGTTGGCGCCCGTGCCGGCGTTGTTCCACAGCACATCCAGCTTGGACTCCTGCTCCGCGAAGTGGGCGGCCGCGGCTGTCACGGTCTTTAGGTCGTTGAGGTCCAGATGCAGGAACTTAAGTCTGCCGCTGGTGATTGGGTTGTTGGAAGACTGGCTTGTGATGTCTTGAATGGCGGCCTCGACTTGTGGCCTGTGCACGGCAGTTGATGAAAGAGAGAGAGCGTCAGAGTCTGTTTTGTAGGTATTGAGCGGAATAGCTTGGCGCGCGCTCACCTTGGAACGAGATGCTATGTAGATTGTAGCGCCGCCAGCATAGAGGATCTTAACCAGCTCCAGACCGATCCCCGCATTTCCGCCGGTCACGATATACACCCGGCCCTGCAACGAGCCGGCGGGAACATCGGCTTCGGTGAAAACAGGCTTTGGGGGGTAAATCTGTGTCAATGCGGCCCGTAGGCCGGTAAAAGGTGCCATCTCTGAGTACTCTCTACACTGTATGTGGCTAGGGATTGAATCTCTGGTTCAAGAGTGTTTGGTCCGATGTAGAGGAAGAAACTGGGGAAACCAAGTAGGGCTAGGTGATAGCTCCCCCATTTTGGGGAGCTCGAGCTTCAGATGGATTTGTAAGACAGGCGAGACGATTTCTAAGCGCTAGGCAGAAAGACACGCATGTAATCTGTCTGAGTCGGTTGCGTAGACTTATCTCCGGTTGCTTGGCTGGGTGTGGTGTGATGAGATGCGGGGACAAGCTTCCCACCGTTGGTTTAAACCCGGGGCAGGTCTGAGATGTGCTATGGAAAGGATCTTGCACCACTGTGCTTGAGAGCTATGGGATCATTGTTGGACATAGATAAACCGAGAAAGAAGTTTCCTTTGCTTGTTTGCATATGATCAGAAAGAATGGTTGAGGTGAGAGCTATGTCAAAGAACTGTTAAAGTGCTGACTGTACGGTAAATATCTTGTGGCTTGGTACAGCACTACAGGGTGCCTACTGTCATGTATCCTGATAGAGAATATGAACCGCTGTGCACAGGACAGGCTGATAGAGACAGATATTAGGGTTGGTCGAAGGCTTAGTTAGCTATGGTGGACTTTCTGACTGGCACCACCCTGCTACCTTGATGACGGATATTGCTAGATGGGTAAGAAGACATATTCGATCAGTTCTAGGTCGTCTTTAGTGTTCAACTTTGTTGTATGCCAGCTCGCTCATGACCATCGAATGCCTTTCCTCCTCCTGAGCCAAGTGGTCTGGGTGGGGATCTACCGGCTCTGTATCAGCCCTACTGCCAAGTTCCCCCGGTCCTCAGCTGGCCGCCCTGATGGCGCTTTACGGGGTGTACTTCGTTAACCCTAAAGGGAGCGGGCAACAGTTTCCAGATCAAGTGTACACACGCGAAGGAAGGACTGATTGTGCGCATAAAACTCGGGGACTTGTAGTAAAGCAGTTCGCTTCAAATGCTTTCTTCAAGGGGAGAAAAAGAGCTGAGTTATCTTATCGCGGCTTAGTCATATCGCGTCATTGCAAGTGGCGGTCTGTGCTTCTTTACCCCGATTATCAATCCAATCCTCGCGGGCGCCTTATCTCCTTCCCTTCCATCCCATTATCCATTTTTTTTTCCCTTTCGCAACATGGCCAGCTGCTGCTCTCCTGTTTAACGGTCATGGAAGAAGGGTTGAATACAGTGTGTTGGATCTGGGAATGAACTTTGGGCGTGTTTGCACCGCATGAACTACCAAACCATCAACATGGCGGGCGATGCCTCCCCCAATGCCTTGGGCCCATATCGCCAGTCCCCAGAGGTCTCATCGATCCCATCCACGAATCACGACGGTGATCCCAGCAGATTTGGGGCCGACAGCTCGAGTCCCAAACTTCACCGACAACAGTCGTCTGAGATCTTCGCGGAGAGTTTTACAATCCGTTCCTTGTTGGTCGGGATCCTCATTGGCGTCTTGATCACTTTCTCGAACACCTACTTCGGCCTGCAGACGGGATGGATTAGTACAATGGCCATGCCCTCGGCACTGATCGGCTTTTCGGTCTTCAAGGTCTTCTCCAAATACCTGTCCTACCCGTTCACCCCCATCGAAAATGTCCTCATACAAACGGTCGCGGGCGCGGTCGGCACAATGCCACTCGGGTGCGGCTTCGTGGGTGTGGTGCCTGCTTTGGAATTCCTGATCAAGGACGGACCAGATGGTCCATCAGGGGACGGTGGTACAGGAGAGGGGGGTCCGCTCAAGCTTGGTTTCGGAAAACTGGTGCTATGGAGTCTCGGGGTCTGCCTCTTTGGCGTGGTCTTTGCCGTCCCCTTGAGGAAGGAAGTCATCGTGCGGGAGAAGCTGAAGTTTCCCAGCGGTACAGCATCTGCATTGATGCTTAAGGTGCTGCACGGTGGCGGCTGGCGCAGTGAGAAAACAGAGGCCCAAGCTAGTGAAGCTGGTGAGGCACAAAGGTTTCGAGAGGAATCCGAGGCGCCTTTGTTGGCGCAACAGTCGGAGAATGACGACATTCTCGCAAAAGATGACCCGGTTGATCTAGCAAGAGATAGGGAAGATTGGAGGGCGAAGATGCGTCTCTTGGTGGGTGCGTTTGCCGTGTCCGGCGTATATGTAAGGGTTTATGTCTTCCGGGGTGTGAATTGGTCTTTCAGCTGATACAGTTATCGCCAGACTTTGTTTTCATACTTTGTTCCTCAAGTCCGCGACATTCCCATTCTTGGTCTCTACCTCGCACGGAACTGGCTGTGGACCCTCAACCCATCGCCCGCCTACGTTGGCCAGGGCATCATCATGGGTCCTTCCACCTGCATGCACATGCTCTTCGGGGCTGTGTTGGGCTGGGGTATACTGTCGCCGCTTGCGAAAGCTCGTGGCTGGGCGCCCGGCCCTGTGGACAGCTGGGAAGACGGAAGCAAGGCGTGGATTGTGTGGATATCGTTGGCTATCATGCTTGCAGATTCCATCGTCAGTCTCGGCTGGCTGGTGGTTCGGCCACTCTTGTCGTACGCTCCCCAAGTAAAAGACAAAGTGCTTTCCAGTCGCGTCGGACGTCGCATATTCCCTGAAGCAGCAACATCCCGCTCGCATCAGCATTCGTATGTCAGCTATTCTGCCCTAAGCCCCATCACCGAAGAATCATCCTACCAGAGCCGTCTCTTTCCGCCCCTCGAGAGTCGCCCGAAAACCAGTGACGACAACGAAGAAGATGCGCCACCCTCGCAGCTTATCTCTACCCGCACAGTACTTATATTACTACCGTTGACGTTGATCCTGAACGTGGTTTGCATGCACATCGTGTTCGGCGACCTGATGTCGCCCCTCCTATCAAGTCTTGCCACATTACTGGCCGTCCTTCTTTCCATCATGGGTGTTCGCGCTCTGGGCGAGACCGATCTGAACCCGGTCTCCGGCATCAGCAAGCTGACCCAGCTCATCTTCTCGCTCGCGACCCCGGCCTCGCACTTCTCCCGCCGCACCGCCCTCGTCACCAATCTCCTCGCCGGCGCCGTCTCCGAGTCCGGCGCCCTGCAGGCCGGAGACATGATGCAGGACCTCAAGACCGGCCACCTCCTGGGCGCCAGCCCCAAGGCGCAGTTCTACGGCCAGATGATCGGCAGCCTGATCGGCGCGGTGCTCTCCACCGCGGTCTACAAGATGTACGTGAGCGTCTACGAGGTCCCCGGCCCCATGTTCCAGACCCCGACCGCCTACGTCTGGATCTTCACCGCCCGTCTGGTCACCGGCCAGGGCCTCCCGCCGATGGCCTGGCAGGCCTCCCTGGTCGCCGGCGTCCTCTTCGTGGCCGTGACCGTCCTGCGCATCGTCGCCGCCTCCCCCATCGCCAACGCCGGCCAACGCGGCGTCACCGCACCCTGGCGCGACTGGATCCCCGGCGGCATCGCCGTCGCCGTCGGCATCTTCAATGTCCCCTCCTTCACCCTGGCCCGCGCCATCGGAGGCCTGATCGCCTGGTGGTGGGCCCGTCGCCACGCTGCTGCTGCTGCCAGCCTTCCTGACGCGGATCACTCGACCGCCCCGGATGCTGCGGATGGCAGAACCCCCTGCGTGCCAGGAACAAGCTCTGCTGAACAAGCCAGCAAGGACGCGGATGCGGCGTCCTCGACCGTCGTCGTTCTGGCATCGGGCCTGATCCTCGGGGAAGGCATCATCAGCATTGTGAACCTCCTGCTCGCGAGCGGGAAGGTGCCTCATCTCTAGATTATAAAAGGTGAACTATAGAACAGCCCCGCTGCTTGGCTTTTTTTTTTTTTTTTAGGGTTCTGGATACTATTACCTATAAACAGAGAGTTTTCCGACGTGGACCGTTCAGACTTCTTCTTGGAATGAAATTATACGAAAAAAGGCCTTTCTCGGGCTTTATATCTTTTCTAGGCTAGGCTCAGCATTAGCAGCAACTTCGCTCCGGGTTGTACTGTACTTGTACACATTCACTTTCAAAATTACATACATGTCCACAAACACTAAACATTCAAGTTCCTGGAGGACACTTTCTTCGGAAAAAAAAAGTAGTGTGATAAGATTGTACCCTTTTCTTCCGTATTTTGCTCATCGTGGTGCCTCTACCTCCGTCTTGTCTCTTGCAGCACGCACGGCAATGCCTTAGAAAGGAAGACCATAATTTGTGCAGAGCAGAGCAGACACCAAACTCAAGGCCAGAATAGCAGGAATCAAGTAAATCTGGGGGTACGAAATATTTGCGGAGTCGAAGATAGATAGAAAAGATTGTACGGCTTGAAAGAGGCTGAATCGAGGAGCAAGTGGTATACTGGAATAGCATAGCGAGAAAAAAAAAGAATAGCACGGGGATAGTAGAAAAGATTAGAACCGAGAAGCTTTGAACAGCCCGGGTTCGAATTCAAAAATGGTATCCAGACATATCGTATCACGCATTTCACACATCAAATCACTCCAGATTCCCATGTCCTTTCTCGAAAGAAAAAAAGAGAGTACGCAGTAGTCTTTGTGAGTGTGGACGGCAACCGGGGGGGTGGGGTGGGTATCTTGTATCATCTCCATAGAAGCGTACTTGGGGAAGAAATCATGATGACATATCTGTTCAGGAGAAAGGTAAAAAAAAGTGACAAGGTGAAAAGGTAAAGGGGATGTGTACTGCAGCTGAAGTAATGCCCATGCTTCCAGCATAGTGGCGTGTATTATGCTCGTGTCGCAGAAGTCAACCAAGCTGTGACTCCGTTTGTCCAGGCCGAGTTAAGCAAGGCAATCACCACTCGCGGTTGCCAGTCTCCGAGATCGGGCTTTCGACAACGGTCGGTGTTGCCCTGGGAATGGTGGACACTGGTGGCATCATCGGACCTCCCAAGGGACTCGGCCCCGGAAACCCACCTTGGCGAGGGTTTGGCCCCATAGCAGCACCCGTACTGTTGCTTCGTGACCGCTGGGTTGCCGGCATGGAAGGCTTCTGCATCCCTGGAAGACCGTAAGGTCCAGGACTCATTGATCTGGGTGCCATCGGTCTAGGGCCCGGCCCCGGCGAGAATGATCTGGGAGCAGGTGGGCCCTGAGCAGGGGACATGGGACGCTGGTTGGGGAGACGCAGTGGCATAGGACCGGGACCGGCGTAGCTGGGCTGACCAGGCGACATTGGACGAGCAGGCGACTGTGGCCGAGGCACCGGGGGATTGAAGTCGGACGATGGCGTGGTGGGCCTAGGGGGCATAGGACGATTGGGCGCTGCCATCGGCGGGCCACGAGCTCCAGGGCCTGGAGGGGGTCTGGGCTTCAGAGGCCGCGAAGATAGACAAGATCGAGGGACAACACCCTGTTGCGATCGATCAAGTCTAGTGCATAGAGCCCACCCGTCGTCATACTCGTGCAAAAGTCTGACAAGCTGACCGAAATGAAGTTCCAACTCATCCTCCATGGAAGGGTTGAAGTCCATTTGCACGCGATGCACGTTTCCTGGTGGAGGAGGAGCAGGCCCGGAAGGCGGAGGGCGTGGTCCTGGAGCGGCGACAAAAGCGGCGACAGGAGCAGCGACGGGTGGGCTTGGAGTAGTAGCAGTGGGAGGGTCATCTAGGACAGCCTCTTGGGGAATAGCCTGGGGACCTGTTCCGGAATCTCCGGGAGACACGGGCAGTTGCTTCTCTTGTGTCTTTGACATAGAAGTAGCTACAGCTGCAACGCCAACGACAGCAGCTGCGGCCGCAGCCCCAGTAACAATGGCGTCTTCGGCAACCGGTTCAGACTCAGCAGCACTCACCACTGGTGAAATCTGCTCGGTCTCTGCAGTAGGAGCTGTCTCTTCTGGAGTAGAAGCGGTCTCCTCGATAGCCTGTGGAACAGGTGCAGATGCGGTGCTAAGTGCAGTGCTTGAGGCGAGAGGAGATGGGGCTTCCGCACCATTGCTGAAGGGGTTGACAGGGTCGCCAAATGGGTCTGAACCATGAGAGCTTGACTTTGGCGTTTGGGGCGGCGAAGGATGATCCGTGAGAGAGCGACTGACAACAGCAGATTCAGCAACGGGTGCGAGACTGCCACCCACAGAAAGTCCAGCCGCACCACCGTTCGATGCGAAATCCGATGCGAAAGGTGCAAACTGGGTCACAGGGCGAATGTTGAGTTGAGGCGGACTGGGCGAGGTCACAGATTCCGGCTTTGGAGGGGGAGGGGGTGCGATATCATCCTGGCGCACGTACTTCTCATTCTCAGGTTCGATTTCGTGAAGGTGTTGGCCTTGCTTTTTCTTGCGGAGCCAGAGGAGGATGAAAACTGCAATTGCACCGACTGCTACTATCACGCCAATAGCGATTCCTGCCTTCGCACCCCCGGTAAGGCCTTGCGAAGCAGGCATAGCCGTGGGAGAGGCCGATGCTGCCGGAAAACTTGTGGACGACGCAGTGACGGCAGCATCCTCTAATCCAGTGATAGCCGAAGTCGAGGAAGAGGAGCTGGTTTGAAATGTAGTTTGGGCAGTCGACGCGTGATCCTGTTCAGTAGTAGTTGTCTCCGATGCGTGAGTAGTCTGCTCCGCCTTGTGTGTGGTAGTGGATTGGCGATCGGAGTCCTTCGTGGCGGTGGCGGTGGCTTCGACCTTTGTCTTCTGGCTTGTCTGGATCGTGGTTGTTTCCTCCTTCGAAGATGACCGGGTCTGCTGAATCGGGGCACCTAGACCGGCGGTTGCCTTATCGCTTTTATCCGAGGAAGTTTGTGACATGGTCACATACCCTCCAATAGGCCCATCGAAGTCTGCAGATAGAGTGACATAGACCACAGTGACATCGTTGTCGGGGCTTCGCGCCTGGAGATTGGCGACATGGTCACGATGCGCATGCGCATGCGCATGCACCATGATGGAAGGCGTTGTTGGGTTGGGTGTATGTAGTGTTGTGATAATAATGAATGTTGCGACTGGCTGGAAAATATCGTACTATGCAAAGATGGCGGGGTTTAATCAACGTCAAACCAAGTGAAAAGAGTGAAAGGGTACTAGCCCAAAAACAGGTGCCAGACCAAAAAGAATCGCGAATTGCTTCTTCAGTTCGTCAGCCAGATCACTCCGATCCAGCCACAGAATGCAGAGAAGGAAGACAAAGCGCGTTCAGGAATGTGTGGATTGGAAGGAATGGAAGGCTGAGAAACAGCCGATGTACAGTATACTCGGGGCGGGGCTGGGCCACACCCGGTCAAAATGGACAAAACGAAGGACAGACAGACAGCTTCCAGGCCGCAGAGTGTACAGGGGGAAGGTGAAAAGAAGAAGAAGAAGAAGAAGAAGAAGAAGAAGAACAAAAAGAAAGGAGAGATTGAAGATGATTGAAGGTATGAAAGCAGAAGAAGAAGAAGAAGAAGAGGTCCAAGGACATTGGCAACCACGGGTTTGAGGGGATACGAGGCTAATCTAATTACAATCGGCGCAGACGAGCGGCGGGACAAACCAAAGAACCGAAATGAAGGCCAAAGTATAAATTGAGTGGGGGATGGCCCAATAAGCCCGTGTATCGCCCAGTACTGCTTAACTTTCAACTAACCGTTCATGGTGCAACTGGATGCGGGATTCCCGCTGCTCTCAGGCACATCTGGTGTCTGATTGGTAAGAGCAGATTACCGTCCCTGGTTTTGTGACGGTAACCCCCTCCCTCCCTGCCCCCCCGGCACGAGCATTGAGGCCGCCCCTTCACCCGCCATGACCACCTTCTTTTTTGATTAATCTTGTTTATTAAATATCATATCAAAGTGAAGAGGAGAGTCATTCATTCTATACTCTGTACAGCCTAGGTACATTGTAACAGACCGCCAGTCATCATTCGATATTGAACTGATACATGATACTAGAGTACTAGTTCTGAACTGTTGTCAAAATGTCGCCAATTTGATCTCATCTTCGGGAGTCCATAATTCAAACCCATGTGCTAGACTACTCTTCCCTCCTCCCCTGTACGCCTGCCCCACTTGATGACCAACGAGGTGCATGAACGGAAACCGCTGTGCTACGGTCGACCGACCCCTCAGGTTTCTGACTTCTACGGAGTAATAAACATTCAGAAATATCTCGGAGAATAAATTAGATACCATGGTAGGATGACGAGAAAAGAGTTTTCATGCATGCGAGAGATGACTCAGCCACGCAGTGTTCAGGAGTAGCCAGCCTAGCAGCACCAATTCTTGAGATGTTGAGCCGAGTCACTCCGTTCTCCGGTTCCTCCGTACTACTCGTAGCGACCTCCACTCACCCTTCCAGCATTGGGTAGTTCTGCGGCTGTGGGATCCGACTGATTCCACCAGACGGCTACAGTGCAGGGCAAGGGTCAACAAAAATTGGTCGTTCTTGGTCTTGGCGACCTCATCAAGAGTTATGCATTTGCAGTTTGCATGCATGGAACCATTCGCACGGAGGGAAAAGTGGGAACAAAAAAAAAAAACAGACAAATCCCACACTCTGCAAGCCTTTCTTTCCTACAATCCTACCTTACGCTTGCAGAGCGGATTGTGATAATTGTTAAGTAAGCCAAAGCAGCGATCCTTGCCGATCAGCCTTTTACCTCCTTTGTGATTGCAAGCTGTTCCCTCTAAAAGTGAACCTCCCGTGCCGTGGGAAGACGCCAGTTCATCGCCAAATCAGCCCATAAAGTCCCCCTTTGCAGTTTAGCCATGATATTACCACTATCTTTTAACGAATCAGCAGGAGGCATCGGTAGCCTGTGGCTGCCCTGAAACTGACTAGAGACCGGGGCTGCCTGTAGGTTGCGCCAGCCAATGAGTGACTGGCATCGTTCTCAGAGACACAGGCCTGTGCCACAGTTTTCCTAACTTGCCGGATTGCATCCATTGCAGATGAAATGTTGAGGTGGGCCAGGATCCTGCTGCTCTGCAATCATCGATCACATGACGATCGACAATCCTGAGAACTGACTAACAGGCAGAGGTCGACTAAGCGATATATACCTACATCTTGCGGACCAAGGTCAAGTGGGCAGGTGATGTTTGACTAAATAGACAACAAATCAGGAATTTGAGAAGTAGGGGTGGTTTAGCGCCTATACTCGTTAGTTAACAGACGGACACTCTGATGTCCAGGAAGACGTACCTCTTCAGCAGAGAGTCGCTCGCAGCTTTTATATCGGACAAGTTTGCTGACCAAGTCACGCCCCTTGGACGAGGCTCCTTTGAGAATTTCGTCCCACTGTTTGGCGGGATATTTCTTGAACTCTATCTTTCCCCAATCAGGAAGATACTTTGTTTCCTATTGTCGACGTCAGCTCGTTATGATGTGAAAGGTGGAGTGAAAGATGGAGGAGGATGGATTGAAGACATACCGGCCAAGTGCTCTCGTCCGGAGTGCCCAATGTTACGAAGATTGACTGAATAAGGGAGAGATCACTACCAACAGGTCCCGAGTCGAACAGTTGACGATGTCCCACGGACAAGGCCTCAGCCACGACACAGCCAGCCGCCCAGAGATCAAGGCTATTTCCGTAGCCCTTGAAGCCGAAAAGAATCTCCGGGGACCGGTAGCAGGTGGTTCCTACATCTGTGATCTTCTCATCGGCTGGTTCCGAGTCTCTAGTTCCCTCCTTCCAAGCGATGCCAAAATCTGCCAGGTAAGCGGGCCCATCGGGAGAGTCCATGAGGATGTTGGATGGTTTGATATCCCGATGGATGATCCCCAGTGAATGTATATGTGCCAAGGCACGAAACATGTCTTTCAAGTGAGATCTTGTCTGTGTCGCCGTCAATGCGCCCCGGCGGAGCAGTTGATCGAAATCATGCTTCATGAAGGGGAAGACCAAAGCCAGGCGTCCTCCGTCTAGCTTGAGTGTGTCGAGTAATGGAATCACATGGGTGTGGGCTGCATCACGCAGCAGCTGAATCTCACGTGTGGCGTTGTGTGGAGGCGCCAGCATGTGTGGGATGAGTACTTTCAGCGCGACGACAGTGCTGTCCGCTCGCCGCGATTTGTAGACTGTCGAGTGAAGACCATCAAAATGATGGAAGCACGACTGGTATGGACCAATTACCTCGCCATGACCTGGATCAGACTTATCTGGCTCCTCTTGAAGTTGATCTTGACTGTCAACGATAAGGGCTACCGGGTCGATGGCCTCTGCTGCGTCAATCGCTTGTTGGCAAAGCCTTTCATATTCTTCCTACGCACTCAACAATGAGAAACGGAAGCAATGACTATAGCAGGAGAGAACTGACACGCGATGAAGCTTGATCATAAGCTTCGTTTTCACATTTCCTCGCCTTGGATTGGGCCTCTGTGAATGCAGCGGAGGATGAAGCTCGCTGGAAGGCAGTTGTACTATGTTAAGTGAGCACGAGTCTGGGGAAGAGCAGTTGAAGGCATACAGTGATTGAATAGCCGTCAATCGTTCGGAGAAGCCTAGATTTCTCTTCCACTCCATTGCTGTCTGAACCACCGTCTCTGAAGATTGAGGGGCCCAGAAATAGAAGTGGTAGTAGGGAATAGAATTTTATGCGAACGAATGAAGCCGAGCACGTCCCTAATGAGTTTCCAATACAAAATACAAAACAAAAAGGGTGTTGGAGAGGGATTGTTCCTTTCCAGACCGAATCTTCGGCTGAATGAACCTTGAGTCGACGGTAAGAGCCGTACGGTAACTATCGAGCGTTCAGGCGGTCGCGGGGAACATGTGACAGCTACACTTGGTCCGAAGTGGTTTAGTGTGTTGCCTGTTGCGGACTCGGCCAGTTCGGCTCCTCCGCCTGGCCTTCGTCGGGCGTTGCAGTCCGTCCGTCATCGTCATCACCATCCATCCTCGTTCCCCCCCCCTCGGTCCGTCTGCTCCTCCTCTTCCCTCCCTCACTCCACCGCCAGCATTTGTGCCTTAACGCGCCTTTCGGCTCCTCCGGCTTCCCTCCCCTCCGTCGCTCCCAATAATCACCGTGTTGATGCTCATTAATTCCTCTCGAGCTGAGCTCTTATTATGCGCCTCCGAATTTTGTATCCTCGCAGCTGTGATCTATGAGAAGTAATGGACCTCTCTCGGCAGGAGTATCCGGCGCTGCTGGTACGATCAAGTTCCATTGCAACACCATGCCCCAACCAGCCCCCACCTTATCAAATCTAAACCACAATCAATGCTATCGCACAAACAGCTGATATTCGGTTTCATTGTTCTACACACAGGCCTCTTTGCAGCCCAGCCAGGCGACCAATGTGCTTAACGAGCGCATTCGCACCATAAACAAAATCAATGCGGACATTGCGGACTGGCTCCAGGTAAGGATTCTCCTACCTCCTAAGCCCTCTTCCTTCCTAGAACGTACCGGTCTAACGCCTAGGGATGTCAATTGTAGGAACGTCGACGCATTGAAGAAGTATATGCTCAAGGCCTTAGGAAGCTTGCGCATCGCCCACAGTTAGACAACGGAGCGGCGCTAGGGTAATGCTGGCCACCCGGGTACGTCTCAGGTTTATGGAAGCTAACATGTACATCGCACTGCAGTGTATTTCAGATCCCATGGCAACGCATCGTCAGTGCTACTGAATCCATAGCGCTCTCTCACGAAACCTTCGCGCAAAAGATCGATGAGGATGTTGAACGACCTCTGCGGGAATACAACAGCAAAAGCCGTGAATTATCATCGATGCCTGGAATCCAGAGTGATCTTGCGGCGTTGGCGAAGAATTACGAGACGGCGCAGAAGAAGGTTGAGAAGGCCAGGGAAAAGGGCCCCAAGGGCGCCGACAAACTAGCCAGTGCTGTGGCTGCTGCCGAGGAGATCATCCAGCAATGGGACTCAAGGGCCCCGTTTGTCTTTGAACAGCTGCAGGCGGCAGATGAAAGTCGCCTCAATCATCTAAGGGACGTCTTGACTCAATTGGAGACCCATGAGTCCGATCAGGTGGAACGCAGCCGTCAGGCGGCTGAGAGCTGTCTGAATGTTCTCCTCAACGTCGAAACAGCAGACGAAATCAAAACATTCGCGGCAAAAGTCAATGGCGGACGACCAATTGCTCCGCGGAGACAGCAGGCCGCCTCCCCTCCTCCCGTAGCCCCGCTCTCTCCTCCACCGCACCTTCAGGATGATGCTGCCAGCCAGCGCTCGGAAACGTCGGGACCAGCCAGAGCGCCTCCCGGTAAGTATTCAGTCTCGGCTGCGAAGATGCCTGATGTTTCTAGGGATGGTAAACTAATAGGTCAACCCTAGTTCCTGAGCCTCGCCACAGCACTCCTCTCGGGGGATTGAAACGACTAGGAACGGTGATGAATCGACGTCGGAGCATTGTACAGCCTTCCGGCGGTGGTCCGTTCTTCTCAGACAAGAAACACCGAAGCCCATTTGCTTCTTTCAAGAGAGGGGATTCGCGCGATTTGCAGATTCCGGAGACTCCGCCAGAAGGATCTGATCGTCCCGGCACCGCCTTGAGTACTCAAGAGGGCCATTCTGGATCCTTGAATATCCCAGGAGAATTTCCCGAACACGAAGAAGACTTCAATAGATCAACATTTGGTCAAGTCTCTCAACCAGCACCTGCCGTGGCTAATGGGGAAACCCCTCATGAGATTCCTAACGAGGCGAGTTCTACCGTACCGAATGAAGTAAGTCGCACCTGGAAATGTCCAAAAAGATCCGCACTGAGACTTTGTCCAGCCACGAGTAGACTCGGAGGGCTTCTCGGAGCGGCCAGATACCATCGACGAGATTACACGGGCTCAAAGAGAAGCGGCTGGGTATGTTATTTGCGCCATCCTGATCAAAAGTTCATTGCAGGCTAATATCATCGCAGTTTGGAAGAAAGTGGCATAAATCTGACCATTCGAGACCAGCCGATCTTCGAGGATGAAGATCAGGCTAAGCAGGCAATGGATGATATGGCCAACCAACTTAGACTTGTGAGTTCAAGACACATCAATACGGCGCAGTTGAAGAGGTGCTAAATACCCTGCATAGCGAGCTCAACAATCGGGAACGAGGCGCAATGCAGGTACTCTACGCGGCCGGCGTGACGTCCGCAACACGGTTTTCATTCCTAATCCCGTCCCCGGAAGCGAGAACCCTGTCTCGCCCTCAGCATCTGATCCTCCTGTGCCACTTTCTCCCTCAGCGCCTTCGAGGCATGTCCATTCACCCACTGCCGCTACAGATGACCATACGCTCTCCGACACCACGTCGATTCGCTCGGGGCATACATTGCACAGCGCATCGGGCATTGTCGCCCACCCAGAGCTTCACGGACCTGGTCTCAATGCTTCGATCATAGATACCGTCAGTGCATGGTTCTCTGAAGGAGCCATAACAAAGACCCACGTTATCGGCGAACTTGCTCTTGCCTACAACCCTATTCCCGACACGCCGGCAGAAACTGCTCGAGTCCGACTCGACAACTTCCAAGTATTGGAAAAGGTAGCCGCTAACCCACACTTTGTCAGCGAAGAGAAGAACAAGGAGCCATCGGATGAGCAAAGAGGCCAGTACAAAATCAAACTAAGTGGCATCACTCGCCCCTCGCCGACCGTGGCTTTCAAATACCAGATTCACTTTGATCCAGCGAATGCTTCGAGCTATTGCCCAGTCATCTTCAAACCAGTCTGGAACATCGAAGAAATGCAGGCCAGTGTAATCATCTTCTACTCTGCCAACCCTTCATTCCCAAAGGGAAGCTCGATCAACGTCAAAAATCTATCATTGACGGTCAACCTTGACACATCCCCTCTTGAAGACCGAGAGGTGGCCCATGCCACAGCCGCTGTCATGTACCCCAACACGGGAGCCACGTTCCGACGCAAGCAATCGGCGGTGACTTGGAGGCTTTCTGAACTCGATGTCACAGCAGGATCTGATGGCAAGTTTCTCGTTCGGTTCTCGACCGGAACCAGTGGGCCGCGGAAGGGTAAAGTGGATGCGAGATTCGAGGTGCACAGGATCGAAGATGGGGCCCAACTAGGAATCAGCACAGCCTCTTCACCCGAGCAAAGTGTACAGAAGAGCACTGATCCTTTTGCGGACGAGGATTCAGGAACGCCGACTGCGGATGCGGGTTCGTCTTCCGAATGGAACAGAGTCCCAACTCTGCGCAAACTGGTCGCAGCTAAGTATGTCTCATCTTGAAGTTTGCGTCCGTGACGACCCCGCGGTCTGCGAGTCTGCAGTACATATGTACAGTGAGCCAACCCCCCCGAACTGTCTCCGAACTGGCGCATAGGATGTCCAGCACTGCATCTCACGGTTATTGCGCAAGCTATTGGAATATAATTCCATGCCGTTGCAGGACTGTATGTACATGGTTGGGTAAAAATGTGGCTCGTACTACTTACTGTGTTTATTGCCCCGCCTGTACCTGTACAGTTACCACACCAACCACACAGCGCAAGTTTTCTATTTTCCTTCCTTATATCTCTTCACTATGTCAATCTCTATATCTGCCATGTTATTATTCCCTTAACATTTCCTTCCCTTTATAAGCTTCGTTTCCTCCTCCCGGATTCGTGGTGATGTAAAAACTTATCCTTCCTTCTGTTCCATTGTCAGAATAAGTGGAAATGTCTAATGCCTTGTAAATGCTTAATGCTGAAGTTCTACGTCGCGCTCTTTCTTTTTGGTATAATACTTCTTCGATGAACGCCCAAGTTCTACCCATGACGACTTGAGACCTTAAAATCCACGAGCTAGTTCCTCGTGACTTTACTCAACAAGGCGTGCGTTTGACTTGCACTAGTTTACAAAGTTTGCGGACTATCTACACGGTACATCTATGTGTGCCAAAGATACGACGACTGACTATGTAAGAAGTTTGCAACGGTATAACAAACATGGCACCAGTGATGCCTGTGCCGGGGGAATCATTCGAGCTATCTAGCCAATTAAACACGCACGCACACACACAGAGAGAGAGAGAATGGGGCGCTGAAGAGTGCGTACTACTAATACTACTGCTGCAAAGATATTTGAAATCTACATGCGCGCCGCCCTGGTCGTTTTATCGTAGAAATCCAGGGTCATGGCCGCCAGGAAGCAGGGGATATCCTTGCGCTCTTCGACCCAGAATTTGACCAGGGGACGGATCTCCATCGCGAAGAGGCTGTTGGGACCCCCGGAAATCTTCATGGTCCCATTCTCGCCGTCGAAGATGATCGAGTTCTCCTCGCCGTTGCCCATGCTGCCGGGTCCCTGCGAGTCCGACGAGCCACCACCATCCCGGTCACCGTGCCGGTACGCCGCAGAAAGATGGAACATGGAGGTCACGCGCACCCGGCCGTTGGGGAGGAAGTCCAGCTTGAAGCCGAGGAGGGAGGCGACCGCCTCGCGGAACTCGGAGGACTTGGCGGTCCAGATCTCCTTCAGGCGGCGCATGCGCTTCTCCTTGTCGGCGACGACCCGCTCCATGTCCTGGATGTCGAGCTTCATGCTCTCGAGGGTGCTGACGGGGACGACTTTGATTTCGGCATTGTTGTTGTTGCCGCCACCGCGGAGCTGCGCCAGCAGATCCTGGTTCTCGGCTTTCAGGATGCGCAGGGTCGACATCTTCAGGTTCTCGGCCTCGGCGGTGGGGTTGTCACGCAGTTCGAGGATGCGCGTGCGCGACTTGGCCTTGAGGGATCGCAGCTGCGATTTGGCGGCCTCCAGCTCTTTGCGCAGGAGGGTCGTGGCCTGCTCGGCTTTGGTGAGCGTGTCTTGCAGGGTGCGGTTCTTGCGGGACAGGATGGATAGGCGTTCGCTCTCGGCGTCGCTCTCGGCTGGTGAGAGGGGGCGCTTGACGCCGCGAGGCTCGTCTTGCTGCGGCTGCTGCGGCGGCGGCGGCGTGGCCGCTGATTCACGCTGGGAGAGCTCCTCGTGAACCTTGGCCAGTTCGGCTCTGTACTCGTCGACAAGCTTCTCCAGTGTGGCGATCTGCTCGGATTTCTGCTGGTCGAACTGGCTCTGTTCGGCATTCATGGTCTCCTCTTCGGTGTCAAAAGTCTTCAGCTGGGCGCGGAGATACTCGACCTCTTTGATGGCGAGGGTGCGCTGCCTCTCAAGGCGGGACTTCGCACGGCTTTCTGCGGCGGCTCCGCCGGCTGCAGAGGCAGTTGCGCGAACATTCTCGAGTTCCTTCCGCAGGGTGGTCTTTTCGGCTTCCAGGCTTCGGATCTGTTCCTCCTTCTCCAGGGATTCGGCCTCAACGCTGCCTAGCTTGTCGACAAGGGTGGCTTTCTCGATCCGTTCCTGTAGCAAAGCTTTGACAACCGATTCCGGAGAGTCAAGCTCCGCCGGTTGGTCGTTATCCTGTAGGAGACTAGTCCAGGACCGTCGCTCGTCTTCGAGTATCTGCATCTGGATCTGAACGGTCCCTAGCTCAGACTCCACGCCCTTCATGAGTTGTAGCTGATTTTCCAACGATCGCTTCTGCTCCTCTACCACCTCCACATTCTTCTGCACCTTGCGCAGGTGACGTAGCTCGATCGTCTGTTCACGATTTGTAGTCTCCAAGTTTCTGATGTGATTGACCTGGTCCGACAGCTCCCGCTTGAGAACAGACAGTGTCTCCGTGTCGCTGCCTTCAGCCTTCAGCCGGAGATTCTCCGATTCCAGGTGTGCGACTTCCGTCTCTCGCTCCTGCAACTTTGCCTGAGTGGTATTCATGTCACTTCGTACAGTCTGCAGGTCGTTCTGCAGCTCCTCGAGTGTTTTTTGAAGCGATGACCGGATCGTTTCCAACTCGTTAATCTGATATTTGGACTGTCGTTCCTGGTCGAGCAGTTGCGCTTTGGTATCGTCGACATCTTCCTGCAGGGACTGGTTCTGGTCTTGGAGGGTCCAAAGTCTTCGCTCCAGCTCCGCTTTCTCATTGAGTGCGGCGTCCTGAGCCTCTTTCAATTCTTTCGCAAGTGTCTCGCTCTTGTGGCTGGCACGGTGACTGGACGATTCTGCTACCTAAGCACGATCCCCCCAAGGAAAAATAAATTAGCCATGAAGAACACGTCCGTCGACTGGACGGGGTGAGCGTACCTGGGCTTTGCGGAAATCCGCATCTGCCTTCAATTGCAATTCCCGCAGCTCTTTCTCATGGCGCAATACCATCAAGTCTCGCTCCTGCTTGAAGTTCTCGAGTTCATACTTTAATGTGTTTACCTGGACGCGCAGTTCTTCCTTTTCGGTATCTTTGGAGGACGATAGGTCAGGATTCCGCGCGATAGTAGAGAGGGTGCAGGTCTCACCTGGTTTCGAAGGGTGAGCTGGTTCTGCCAGACGACTCGATAGCTGAAAGACACTCGGAGCTGGAGGGAGAGCCAAAGGGGATTCAGGCGGGGGAGAGCCCCAAGCTGCACGCGAGTTTCTTCTGGAATCCATCTGTATACGTCTTCCGTTATTTGGATCCTTCGAAATCTCTTATTATGTCATGCGACGAAGGGTTGGACGTACGCTGAAGGATAGAAGCAGGCCAAGCGAACCCGACTGGACGCTTCACCTTTTGACAGCAACACAGCACAGTCAATGCTAGGAATCACAGATATACATAGGCTTGACCTCCAGTCTGGCGACGGGAAGTACAAGCAAGCATCACTCAAAAGCTCATCAGCTATTACTTCAATTGTTTGGGGTCTGCATGCGCGGCGATGAACATCCGCACCAGCACCCACAGCCACCAGTGCTGACTCAGCTCCTCACCGCCCGCGAAAGCTCCCACTTTAGAAAAGGACTAGCGCCGAAATTTTGAATGGATTTCGAATTTTTGCGGGTTTCAGCAAAAGATCGGACGACTATTTCTCCCCCACGCCCATCGCCCTCTCTCTCGCCCTCGCAACCCCTCTTTTCCGGACTCAGCATCAAATCCTCGAAGTGGGGTCTAATATTCACAATGGCCAAGGACAAGAGCGACAAGAAGGACAAGCGCGAGAGAAAGGAGAAGCGCGCGGAGAAGGACGGAATCTCCAAGAGCAAGAAGGACAAGAAGGAGAAGAAAGACAAGACCGCTCTCGCCGAAGCCGTCGAGAAGGAGCTCACCACCAAGGTTCTGGAGGGCATTGAGCAGGCTGTCCCTGCTGATGCCACCGTCACTGGTGTTGTTGAGGCTGAGGTCATGGATGTCGACAGCAACCCCGTTGGCGCACTCGTTCCTTTCGCCCAGCCTCTGGTTGAGGACAAGCAGGCCAAGAAGGTTCTGAAGAGCGTGAAGAAAGGTAAGAGCATCTGCCTTTATTTCAACACAGATACTCTACCATGCATTGAGTCCCAGGCCTCTGGTCTTGTGGACTCGATGCAGATTTCGACTGATCAGCGCGACCTTCCCTGCCTTATCATATACTAATTGAAACGCCTCGAACAGCTGCTGTCAACAAGTGCTTGAAGCGTGGTGTCAAGGAAGTCGTCAAGGCCCTCCGCAAATCTCCCATCCCCGCCGCCAACGCTACCATTGCCGTCCCCAACGCCGTTGTCATCCTTGCTGCCGACATCTCGCCCATGGACGTCATCTCTCACATCCCCGTCCTGTGCGAGGACCACGGCATCCCATATGTCTTCGTCACATCCCGAGCCGAGCTCGGTAACTCTGCCGCCACGAAACGCCCCACCAGTGTCGTAATGGTTGTGCCCAAGTCGGCCTCCAAGGGCAAGAAGGGTGAGGACGAAGGTGAGGACTTCACCGAGGTGTATGAGGAGTTGGCCAAGCTGGCTCAGAAGGAGCTGAAGCGGGTGAACCTGTAAAGGTTCATCGGGTGTGATTTCTCTTTTCCGTTATTTCCTTAATTCTATATGGCTTCTTTTATTTTGTCTTGTCAACTTGCGATGGCTGTACAGTTCCACTTTGATGTCTGACAAGGCAGTGCATGTCTTTGGGGTCTGGCCTTTGGGACGTGCTTATATGGGTTGATCTTTTATGACGTGTCCGTTGCAAATTCGGCGTTCGCAAATGGTGTATGAAAAAAAGGCAGGATGTCTTCAAAATTAAAACTCAATTGACTGACAAGATATTATTCTTTTTATACGAGGCGGTAGTTCCAAGTTGATTTCAGTAGGCCTGTCTGGACACGGGCACCATTCAGCCTTGCCGTTTGGCAAAGTGCGTGTGGGCCAACACCGGACTCGTTGGTTTCTCACGTTCAGTGCGAGTCGTATCCATGACGCAAGTTTAGTATTGCTGCTTAAGGAGTATTTCTCTCCTCCAGGGTGAGGGCGTGCAATGAAAGCCACCACGGGAGTGGGAAGCCTTGGCGTGCAGCGGACCTGCTCCTGAGCATCTTCGCCTGCTTGAACCCCATCACACCAAGAAGGTATTCCGAACCACGCAGGGACTATGGCGTCAATGCTTAGGGTGCATGCTAGTCGCCCTGATCGATCGTTACTAGCGGTCTTTATATTGTGGAAATGCCTGTTATTATTACTCGCTGCCTTCACACCGGGGCCCGGGTACGACACCTCAACCACACTGATCGATTGGAACAGCGATCCAACCAAAGCCCCATTACCAGCCATTTTGGAAACGATATCGACCAAATTGACCCGCTGGGATGCTATTTACTACACCCACGCTGCCAATCGGGGCTACATCTTCGAGCAAGAATGGGCCTTCGGCTACGGATGCAATCGACTGATCCATGTCTTGGAGAATGGTACTGTTTCCGCTAAGCTATAGAACCAACTACTAGCAACAATGGTATGCTTCCAGAAATCTCCCTGGCTAACAGACTCACCAGGCTGCCGCAAACTCGGCATCCTCGACTATGCCTTCAACGAGAGTCTCGTGGGCATCTCAACCTCCCACGCCGCCCATGGCCTGTCTGTGATCGCGCTCTACCATCTCGTCTGCACCCTGTTCCCCGGCGCGCAGGGCCGCCGCAAGGTCGCACTCCTCGCCGCCTGCTTGCATGTGGTGTCTCCGGCGGGGGCTTTCCTGTCCGCGCCATGCGCGGAGAGTGCATATGCCCTGTTGAGTTTCTGTGGCTCGCTGCTGTTTGTGAAGAGCTTCGCCTCTTCCTCTGGCGCTCGCTCCAGCTCGTGTCAAGACACCCTGCTCGTCCTGTCCGGGGTGCTATATGGCCTCGCCACGACATTCCGCAGTAACGGGTTGCTGAATGGCATCCCCCTCTTCGAGGAGGCGGCGCGGCAGCTCGTCCTTTTGTCGCAGCAAGGTCTTTCACTCGCGCAACTGCGCCGCTTGCTCGCTGTCGGGACGGCCGGGGTCTGCACGGGGTTGGGCTTCGTCCTCCCGCAGTACATCGCCTATCAGGAGTTTTGCACAGACCGGGAACCGAGGGCGTGGTGTCGGAGGACCCTGCCGAGTATTTATAGCTTCGTGCAGGAGCACTATTGGTAAGTTCTTCTGTCCAACTAATCTAGTTTGTTACCTCTCAATGGCTGACCACTACTCATCTATGTACAACAGGGACAATGGATTTCTGAGGTATTGGACAGTATCCAACATCCCGCTCTTCGGCCTCGCCGCCCCCATGCTGGCCATCCTGCTGGCGTCGGGATGGCAGGCTCTGAACGGAGAATTGAGGTCGCTGTCGCTGGGGTTGGGGTTACCCTCGCGCAGTCCGGTCGAGAAGCTGCGGGACTCGCCGCCGCAAGCTCGCGTAACGGACCGGCTGCTGCGAAGCCTGGCGGTGCCGCAGGTCGTGATTGCGGTGCTCACCTTCTGCAATCATCATGTGCAGATCATCACGCGCGTGGCGTCGGGGTATCCGATCTGGTATGTGTGGGTTGCTTGTTTGCTGCTTCGGGGAGGGTCAGCCACGGAAGAGGGTGGTGGTTGGTATAAGAGGCGGAGTAGCCTCGTGGTTAATTATATGGTGGTGTATGCTCTTGTTCAGGGGGTACTTTATGCTTCGTTTTTGCCTCCTGCTTGAGGAGGAGGGGGTTCCGGGGTATGCGTTAGTGTTGGACTGGGCATGGGCATGTAGGATAGCATCACTCGCGAGAGACGATTACTATTCTATACCACTCTTGTTGGCACTGTAAGCATGACTATTCCTGCTTTCCAGAGTATACAACCTTTGATTGGAAAACCGTGTACATGCAACCAGCTCTGTGTAAGTTGTTACAGGTTTGGGGATGGGATCTGAGTAGTAGGCAGGCAGGCAGGCAGGCAGCATCCCTCGATCAAGACTCCGATGATCTTTTTATCATTCATTCGACGTCTGCTAGCATCGTCTGCAGTCCAGATGAGCTCTTCGTCCTTGGGCAATTAATCAAGGGAATTGGCAATTTTATGCTTCTTTCTCTTCCACAGTTCCAACTTGCGTAGTATTTATCTTTTCTCCGGCATCCCCATCTCAGAGAAGCACTCAACGTCTTGCACCCGAATAGGCCACTTCCGAATATTTACTAGGTAGCAACCGGCATATACCTCTCCAATAAATAGCAATCACCGCGAGAAAAAAAGTGTCGAGACAGTCTCGTATTTGCGTCCAACAATTTAAAAATACAATTCATCGAGAAATTGCGACGGACCCAGTCCTTCGCAGATATCATAACAGCCCCCAACATCATAAATACTAGGAGGCCTTCCCAAAGTATACAAATTCATATGAAGGAAACCCGCTTCGCTTTTATCGTAAAACTTCATCCCATCATGCCCGTTAACTAAGCGCGCTGGTCGGACTGCAGAGCCTGGAACGGCTGCTGGTTGTCGACGCCTTTCTGGCGGCCGGCGGGGGTGCCGGCGGGCCCGCTCTCCGCCGACTTCAGCTGGAAGCCACCCTGCGCCAGACGGCCGGGGTCGTTCTCGCTGCCGATGTCGGTGGTGTAGCTGGCGTTGGGGGCGTCATCGGGGATGTCGCCCTCCTTGAGGTTGGTGCCCTTGGGCTTGGTGTTGCCCAGGTTGTCGAGGACGTCGTGGACGTAGGAGGGGGCCACGCCGGCCACGCCGCCTTGGTAGCCGCTGCCGCTGGCGGGAGCACCAGTTTGCTTCTGTTGTTGGCCAACGGGGTGCCTGGGCTGGTGCTGGTGGGGGTGGATCTTATCGGTGTTCTTCTGCTGCGACTGCTGCTGTTGCTGCTGCTGGGAAGCAGCAGAGTATTCGCCCTTGTTGAGGCCTAGCTCCTGTTTGGCGGCCGTCGAGCCGCCAGTGTAGCCAGACTCCGGGAGATGGGTGCCAGGGAAGTTGCCCTGGCCACCTAGGGCCTCCGGGTACTTGTCTTGGGTGTCGCGGTGGTTGGGGTCGATCTTGCGGGCGCTCGAGGTGTCGGTGTTGGTGACGGTGGAGTTCTTCCCGTCGACGCCCATGGGCTGGGCCCCACGGTTCTGGGAGTAGGCACCGCCCTTGGTGGCTGACTCGGCTGCGAGGGAGTCGTTGGTGACCGGGCCTGAGGGCTCGTTGATGGGCTTCTCATAGCGTTCGGGGTCGGAGGTGACCTATATCTGCCGCGTTAGGACATCGTTCCCCACGGATTGAATGGGCGAGGTGTCCCCGAGGAGGGGCACTCGCCCACGGGGAGAATCCCGTGGAACAGGAACTTACCTTGGTGCTGCGCTGGCCGGGGGGGATGGGCTGTCCTTGGAGATCCATGATGAAGAGATTTGAGTGTTTTGTGAAAAGGGTGGTTTTGGGTGAGTTGGTGATGTGATGCGGATGGTTTGATGGCTTTGATTATGTTCGTCTGAAATTGATTCTGCTCCTGTCCTTTTCAATGCAATTGAGCAGGCTATATAGGATAGCATGAGCTTGCATGTCGTCAACCGGTGCAATACATGGGAGCATGTTACATGATGTCACTCTGACATTACATGCCCACAACCGAATCACTTGCACAATCAGCAGAGACGTACTCATACGTCAATGAGCTGGGCCCTGTGGCGTCAACCTTCCGATCGACGACCGGGAAGAAGAAAATCTGAATGATGTTTTTGATATTGTTGCCCAAACCCGTTGTCCTCTCCCATCCTGCTGCAGGGAGGATCCGCCCATTCTCCCTGGTCAGCGTTCGGTCCAGTCCACACGCTTGATTGCCTTTTCCGGTATGCCGAGGAATCCCTGGAATCTGATGCGTTTGTCGATAGGGAAGTGGGTTGTAATTGCGCCATGAGGGCGGTGGATGCTATGTGTCTGGATGTCTGCCAGGTGGTGAGTTTGCACTCTTTCCTCAATGGAGTTGACGAATGACGGACGTCATTAGGTTGTTGCTATCAATCGCCTTCACCTTTTCTCTTATCTTATCGGTCTGTTGTTAAGTGGAGTGGTCAGTTGGCAGCATGCAGATAAATCTAGCATTTCAAGAATTTTATGAACAAAAGTAATTAGAATCAAAATTATACACATATACTTACTTAATTTGTCTGCTAGTGATGATAACATTGGCTGGTGCTAATTTGTACTGTGTTGTTGACAATCGACCGAGCCGTCGGAGGGTCGGGGGTCCTTGCGGTCCTTCGCCACGGTCGCATTAACGGGGGGGAAGTTACATTAGGATCAGTTTGGAGATATACTCGGCCAGATACTCGCCAAGCATACGACTCGGCAGAAGCATGGTAGAAAGCATAGCGGACTTGCTTTTCGACAATCGGCCGCTGGGCATAGAGAGTCATCACCTCCAGGATTGAGGCGAATGCATTGAACAGAATCGCTATAAATAGCACAACAGCTCGCCCGTAGAACGAGGCCGTCGTTTGGTCGAGGTTGTAGAACAGGGAGGACATGATCAGGGCCATAATCACGTTGCCGATCATAACCCACACAGAGGGACCAGGGTCGGCCCAGAATCGTCTCCATCCTCGCCACATGCACAGTCTCACTTGCTGCAAATAGCTGAGGAGATAAGGCGAGTTGAGACGCTGTCCCTTGGCTTGACAAGCTCTCTTCAGCTGTCTGTAGGCGACAGAGTCAGGGCCGCCGATTGGGTGCTGGGCTTTGTAGGGCTCAATGCTCTGCTGGAGTGCTTTATATTCCTCACTCCTTATCCAGGCAGCTGCAAAGTCGTCTGCCGTGCGAGGTGGGTTGCATTTCGCACGAATGACGCGCTCTGCAGGGAAAGCCATGGAGGTGAGGAAATCTGGGGTGGTCTGAGCCGGACACTCGAATCCAAGATCGACGAAGTACTGCTTAGCCCGGTGAGCGGGGCCAAAGTAGATCTGCCGCCCTTCGTAGAGGACTAGAGCTTTATCGAAGAGATCGTATGCGCTTTGCGGTGCTTGATACATTGACACTGCGCAGGTCTGACCGAATAACTCCGACTGCAGCCGCAGCATTTTGCAGAACTCGATGGCGTTGGCAGCGTCGAGACCGCGTGTTGAACTGGGGGTTGTTCACCATCAGTTTCAGAAGCTCCAAGTTCTGGTCTGCTACTCACTTGTCCCAACACTGGAAAGGCGCATTGGCTAGGGTAGCCTCGGCAATGCTTACACGTTTGCGTTCGCCTCCAGAAACTCCCCGCACGAATTCGTCCCCAACCTTGGTGTGAATGGTGTGACTGATTCGGTACATGGCCATAACGACATCACGCAGATGCTCGCAGTATCTAAATAAGTAAAGGTGGGTCAGCAATCAATTCAAGCGGCGGAGTCAGGTTTAGAGCATAGATGACTTACTGTTTTCGAGTGACGCCGTCCGGGAGCTCCCTTTGACAGCGTGCAGATGCGGCAAAGGTGAGGGTATCCCCAACCGTCAGCATAGGAAAATGAACATCAACCTCAGCGGTATAGATTGCATCTCCGCGGTGAGCTGTGTGCATCTCACGATCGGAGATTCCGTGATAGTTGAAATACGATCCCTGGTTGATACGAATGCCATTGCGATCCCCGGAGATGGCTCGGAGGAAGGTCGAGCAGCCAGACCCTGGGGGACCCAGCACAACACACATCTCTCCAGGGTCTAGAATGCCATCAGAACCTCGTAAGATGTCTACCCTTGTCTGCCCTGATTTAGTGGCGCTGGGCCACAGCCGTCAGGCAATCATCCCGGCCCAGCAAGGCGAGCCAGATATTCGCAACCGTCTTCTGAAAGTCTGTTGAAGTGCTATAGCCAAAGACATGGAGATCCTGAAAGCACAGACCGACGCGACGGAAGTCCTGGCCTCTCTCCGCCGCCAGCTCAGCGACCCCTGTAGCCCATGCACGCGTATCGAATCTCTTGCTGAATGGGTTCAGTGGAGATTCGGGATCATTTGCTGGAGGGTCTGTTTCCTCTGGGGGGTTGTCGGCAGGAAATGCGGCCGTCATGTTTTCGTGGGGCTCAAGTGTGTAGTAGGAGTAATAGAAGATGCTATGATGAACGAAGAATTCGGGAAGTCCACACCTCTTGAGACATAACCAGCCAGAATATATATCTCAAGAGATGCTAGTCTGCAGAGCTGTGATATGTAGGGCAATACTTACGGTCTATGCCGGACTTAACCACGGCCGACACCCTCGATCAGATAAGCACCTGTCTTCGCCCTCAGCACTAAATCTTGTCCCATAAGCTGACAATCTGGACCGCATCTTGGGTAAGGCGCTGAGTTCGCGACGCCTACTCCGTATACCCTCAGCATGAGTTTTAAGGTACTCTTCCTGCGTCATACTGAATTGAGATTGAGATTGTCGAGATGTGTCTCTAGCGACAAATGCTCAGCTAATACTCTGAGAAGGTGGTTCCAGACATATACCGGCTTTTGAAGGCGAAGACCACGCTCATGACTCAGCATAAACATTCTTTAAGCTTTGGGCCCACAGGTATAGATTGTAGTAGCTAATAACCCTTGTCGCTAGCAATTCTCTTTGGTCCATTACTTGTAGCCTTTTCTATTTACAACGAGGCGCACTCACGTTACGAATATCTATGGCACTGACTCTAGACGAGTCAAGCCCATTCAGCAGAAATAGCCGAGTAGAAAAGAGATTTTTTGTCAGTCATTTATAACAAATAATCTCCCAATACTCTTCCCACTTCCGCCTAACCTGAGGAATGAATTAGAAAGGAGGTTCTTCCTTTTATTAAACTCTATACTAATACACGGATCAGTTTTCAGCTGGCCGGCAAGCACACTCAAAGCAAACTCGTCAATGCAGAGCAAGAACCACTGGAATTGTCGGCGACGGAAGATTGTGCTTCTTGTTGTAGTCTTTTCCCACACGAGAAGCAGGCCATAGGGAGAGGAGCCCCTCGCAGTACATACTCTAAGACTATTAGCTGAGCACAGGAGCTTCAATTATGAATATCTATTGTGAGATTACCCGCAGACATGGTGGTTTTGGCAGTATAGCCAAAGTACCACCCATAATTTTGCTTTCCGACCAAAAATCAATGCAAACTCAAGGCAACACTCAATGTCGCTCGTGGGAGGCGGGCTATATAAGGTATTTTACCACGATCTCGAGATAAGATAGGGGAAAAAGTAGAAACGAGTGACTCTTATATTCTTAGGCATTTACCAAACACAAAGGCTAAATATTTTGATCTAGATGTATACAGTAAGCAGGGCAAGTCCGAGATTTGCTGCTAGCGGGGCCATACTTCGCTTTGACCCTCGGCTCTCAGGGTCTGCTGATACTTCCAATGCCCTTGATACCAAGTAGATCCCTGGAGTCTCTGGTTTAGCTGCACATTTCGTGGCATCCTCACTGTCATGGGCGGCCAACCTCCCTGGTTATAGCACACTCCCCTAGTGCTTACGCCACTCTATCAGGTCTTCAAACACCCCCTCTCTGTGCCCTTCCAAAATTTACTCAAGCTAGTTCCTTCACTCTTTCTATTACAGTCGCCGTTTTTTTGGATGCATACTTCGAAAATGGCAGAGTACGGACAGTCTAATTACGACCCTGTTCCAGTCGAGGAGCAAGCAACATACCTGGGTACACCGTCGAGGCTGTCGTCCCCACAATACGAGGAATCCACAGTCGACCACCCAGTGGACACTAAGGCGGATCCGAAAGGGCCTCGCTTGCAGCTTCTCGAGACCTCATTGCTGCACAGGCTTCTACGTCTAGTGTTTGACATAATTGTTGCCTCCATCACCCTGCTATTTGCCATTCTCGGTGTCTGGGCTTACAAGATCGACGGAAATCTTGCCGGCCCAGACTCCACGGGTTCCAAGCTCATGAAAGTCGCACAATACGTGAGTGAATCCGACGCCAGCCTTCTCTACCATGTACTACGAGCAGTCCCCGCTAATGAACTCTTGCTGGTCATGAAAGGCACCTACCATCTTCCCGGTCCTCTTCGCCGCCATTGTCGGCGGCAGCATGAAGAGCATCGCCTCCTGGTGCATTCAGACTCATCGGGGGGTAACGGTTGGACTGTTGCAGCGATGTCTCGGCAGTCAGAGCATCTCGGGCGCGGTGCTCACACAGATACAGCTAGGCTTGCTTGATTTCGGTGCTATAATGATAGTTTTGTTGTGGTCTTTATCGCCATTGGGTAGCCAGGCCTCTCTCAGAGTCATTTCTGTCGTGGCAAGGTATTCAAGTAATCCGCGGAACCTGACTACAATCAACACCTTCATTGGTTATCAATACGGCAATGCCGAAGGTGTAGCAGAAGCCCAGCGCACTGTGGTGAACCCCGCCGTTGCTGTCATCATGGCGGCTCCACTCTTGGAAAAACGCAACCAAGATCTCTGGGGCAACGTGCGCTTCCCTGTGCTGGAAAATGTGCAGAGCTCGTGGGACACGAACGGTCATGGATGGACGGCCATGCCCGAGGAGAATAATTTGACATATGCATCACTGGTCGGCACCCCCGTGGGCAATCTTGCGGATGCAGGAAACACCTCCTTCACCCTGCCAGGTTCATACCTGTATATCAACTGCTCGAAGTTCGGGAAATCTAACCAGACTCACTTCAACAATTACACCGCCTCGAGTTCGCCACTTCCTGAGACTGGTGTTGACTGCACCTGGGCAAGCATGCGGGGCGGCAACCAATATCAAATCGCCATCTCTCAACCGTGCTCAAATTTCTGGCTGCCACAGGCGAACACCACCCGGCCTGCCCGCCAGCTTCGGTTCGAGTCGCGGGTACAGGCGAATTCCGGGGATGAGTGGACGCGCGCTGAGTGCGATCTGACCACAACCTACGTCGACGCTAACGTGACCTGCACGGCCAGCGCCTCGGGCAGTTCCTCTGCCAGTACCTGCCAGGTTCCGTCGGTCCGCGCCTCGCTTGCGCCTCCCTACGATCGCAACTGGTCCGTCTTCGATCTCAACGAGCCGTTCAGCACCCAGCCTGTCCTATCTTTACTCTCAACGTTCTTCCCTAACGCCGAGCTCTCGGACGGCAACCAGCCCATCCTCGCCTATCTGGAAGACCCCTACCACGCGGTGGTGAACCCTAACTCCCTACAGGGCACGTATACGGCCGGCCAAAAAGTGTTCGAGACGCGGCTGGCCCAGGTCCTCAACTCCGTGCTATACATCGGTATCAGTCCGTCCGCGTTTACGGGGTCCTTCGCAGAAGAGGAGGCGTTAGCGGCGAAGGTGGTGCAGGAGACCACGGTCATCCCGGTTTCTCAACCCGTCCCAGGGGCATCCACGACCCTCGTGCACGAGGTGGTTCGGTGCAGCCGGGCCTGGCTCGGCGTGCTGCTGGCTGCGTCGCTGGCGCTCTTCCTCTGCGCCATCGCCAGCGCCATCTTGCGCTTTTGCACTCTCGCGCCCGACGTACTGGGGTCGATCGCCGTCGCGTTCTTGCGCAATCGCATCCCCGATCTCGCTGGGTCCTCCACGTGGTCGGCGGATGAGTGGGTGCGGCATACCCGCGACACGCGATTGTACTTGGGCGATGTAGAAGCCGAGGCCGAGGCAGGCTACATTGCTCTGGCGACCTCGCCAGAGGATGTGCAGGTCAGCCTAGTAAAGAACAGACTTTACATGTAAGAGGGCGCTCTGCCAATATCTCATATACTAGGTAGGACTATACAGAGCTTGGTAAGAATAAGGTAAAGACGTTCTCTGAATGTACGTTGCCCGGGCTCCTAGATCTGGCTTAATGGGAAGTGAACTGCCCGGTGAGGTACGGTTTCTTCAACGTAACAAAGTATCTTGATAAACATACTTGGAAATTAGCGTATAGTATCGCAGCTAAGGTATCTCATATTGATTCAAGTTCTTCAGAGCCGAACGTTATTAGACTATTGTCAACATTGGATGCGAAGAGTATAGTAAAAGATGTTACGGGATCACCTTGTTTACTTCTTAACTCCTAACCACATCTGGGGAAAGCAAAAATTCAATTATTAGTACATAAGACAAATGACATACAAAGTTAGAACACGCGAATAAGGACCCAAAGATTGTTTAGGTCAGCCCTTGACCAAGAAAGAATCAACCGCAACATACTGTTACACCTCAGTATCCTCTAAGCCTGTCTATTTCAGGTCACTGGCTCTCAATCTGTTTGTTCAATCAAAGAGTGCTGGTCCGTCCCTTGTTTTTGGCCAGCAGCAAAATCTCGACCCGGGACCAACCGCTGCTTTGCGAGCCAGGGGAGCCCGCGCTGTTATGAGGTTTATGTTGATTAGCTTGTTCTATAAAAGACACAGTTGTTACTGTGATCTTACATCAAATTACAAAGTATCGTCTTTCGTACCAAGGATATCTGACTGTATATGGACTAGTCTTCTCTGCCTGAGGTCTGGGACAATCTTCCAAGAGTCGAGGTAGGGGCATGGCAGTTGTGCAAGGCACTAGCTTATATGTACATGTACGTGTTTGCACACTTTACCGGCGTGGGACCGACCAGTTTTGAACGGTTTCCCACATGCCAGAAATGGTTCTACTTTTTAACAACTTCTACAACAGATATGTTGAGATACGGGTAACTCCTGTTACATCGGATCAGAAACAATTCTGCAAGCGTAGATCTATCAGCTGTCCCATCGTAGAAGATTCTCTACTACAAGTTTAGGATGGATTGGAGCAAATATTGCTCTCGGAGACCGTGATCATTCATTAAATTGCTCATTCGTTATAGTACATGCTTTCAAAGGGAAAAAAAAGGCTTTTCGATGTAACAGTAGCATCGAGGTATTTACCGGGCAAGGGCATCCTTGGGCAGACCCTCAAGGTTGTCCTTACCCTGGCGGCCGACGTTGCTGCCGGGCTGTGTGTTCTGGTGCAGCTCAGATCCATCGACGCGGACGCTGCTGCTGGCGGTGGCGGGCTCCCGCAGAGCGCTGTTGTTCTCGCCGGAGACGGGGCCCTCCCGACCGCCCGAGCCGACGTTGACGGTTCTCTGATCGGCGGAGTTCCAGTCGCTGGCGACGGGGGGCTGGTCAGGCAGGGGCAGGTTGGCCTTGGTCTGCTCGATCTGTTCGCCCTTGTTGGCGTTGTTCTGGTCGACGATGGACTGTGTCGATGAGGTTAGAAGCTGGGGCCGGAGGTATAGAAGAAGCAACTAGTGGTGGTCCCTCCTTACCTTCATAGCGGAAACATTGGAGTTGGCAGGGGTCTGGCCAGCATGGGCGTGGGAGGCGTGGGACTCAGGCTTGCGGATGTCCTGCTGGGTGGTGTGGAAGGTGTTGGTGTCGGCCATTGTGATTGTGGAGATGAGGTTGTTTGGAGGTGATAAAGTTTGGAGTGTAGAGATTATGAATGGAATTGATCGTTTGGAGACTGAGTTGGTTGTGAATTGTTGTGTTCAGAGATGAAGAGGCAAGCAGCTTTTAATATGTTGTCTTTGAGCAGGGTTTGGTGGGTGGTGGTGGTGGTTGATGGCCGGTGACGTTAACGATGTCGACGTCATAAGGGCCGAGCTCTCCTTGGTAAGCCTTGCACACAACCCAGTCTGGGAACACACAACGCTCAATTTTTTCGACTCAACTGCAACCTAAGCAAGTGTCCACTTTTGCATCATGGAGCCACTGTGAGCGAATGATTGTCAGTTTCTTTGAATCAGTGATCAAATACTCCCCCTACTTGGATTTGATCTGTCCACCTACGATTCTTAGCCTGGTAGCAGCAGTTGGCAACCATAATCGGAGTAGGAATCTGTGGTTCCTGGGAAACATATTCCGCGCTTTTCTTCTTTCTTCTCTGCTTGTAGTTGAGACTGACTTGCCATCGGCTGAATTGAGGTCATCGAAGATGCCAAGTCCCTGGATGGGCAAGATCATCATATCAATGATGCCATCTTAAGACAACTCAGCCCAGCCCAACCTGGAGATCTCACCACATCGCCATTGACCCCTGAATCTTCTATATCCACTTGCTATGGCAGTATCCACACTTGGGTATACCCTCTTGCACTTCAACTTCTATTCGTGACGTACCTGTCTGCGGCCAGGGGCTCAGCCTTCGCGATGATGAGTTCCATTGACTAAGCATGATATTATGGGCAAGTATCGCGGAGCACAATTCCCCGACCAGTCTCGACAATCTAGGCAAAGCATCATGCCTTTCACATCACTTTCCTCGATGATGAATGAATGAATGATGGCCATCAGGGCAGTGGCCCTTTAACCAATATAGCACCAACACGTGCCCTCTTGACACGCTTTGAGAGAAGTCAGCTGTAAATTGCTTGATTCGGCACATCTGTTACGACTCCTTATCGCCATATTTCAGGCCATCGGTGACTTGGAAATTATCTTCGAATCAAGCATTTTTCAACGCATGGGTTGGGCTTCTCAAGCTGTGGTTATTGTTGACCCCGCGATTTGAATGGCTGGCCTCTAGATTTTTGGGTCAATGCAGGAAAGTGGTGTCATCTCCGCATATTCGGTGTGATTGTGACCGCCATATAGGTCAAGAGAAGTGAATTTCAGCTTGATGCAAACTTCTCAGTCATGTGAGTCTAGTACGGAGTATTGTCAGCTTCGTGACTTCTAACTCGGTGCTGCGTTCGCATTGGAAGATAAGATTGTCATGAAAGGCGGCGGAGAAAGGCGGTTATGGTGCAGCAAGAATGATATCGCCATAGCTTCCTTCTTTCGGTTGGCTTGACCGGCTGTCTTTATCGCTCGGTGGTCGCGATAAGGGTGCATCCCCGATAACTTAGGCAGCCGGTGGATAGTCAGTCCGCTTTATAGGCTCGGCGTAGCAGATTGCACATGTGGTTAGTCCCCATTCAAATTGGCCTGGCTAAGAGCCCTCCAAGGCTTTCAATGCGCCAGGCCTTTTTTGGTTGGCACGAACTCAAACCCCGCTCACAACGTTGAATCTTTAGACGTCACTAGTAGATACTTTAGATACGTGAATGTGGCTAGATATAGCAACAGATTATGTCGAGCGAGATCCTGCCAGGATACAGTACACGGAGTGCTAGGAGTGCTAGGAGTGCTAGTGCTATCGAGGACTCAGAGCTCCTATCACAATCAGATGGAGTAAAAATCACAAAGTCATGTGGGTGAGAAGTTGGTTGCTACGAGGTACAGTACATAACCATGTGACAATCAGAGCCTAATTCGGAGTAAGACGATGTCATGTGACATTTATGCAATCGAGTACGCATTCTAAAGGGGTACTCAGCACGGAGTATATGTGTGCCTAATTCAATGTATAGCCACAGCATCTGACAACTAGGGCTCATTGATTATGAACGGCAAAATATGATAATTATGAATATCTCAGCTACATGTCCCCGGCTGTATATATATCTCAGCCATTTATGGGCGACAACAATGTGCGAGCGCTCGGTTACCGCAACGCAGATAAAAGAAACCTTGAAATATTAGTATATTTATCAAGTACAGAAGAACTGAGTCCGAGCAATCAACATCTATTGACATATGGCACTGAGTCTTACCCTTGACCTTGCCCCTGCGATGTCGGCGGTCATTCAAGATGGCACGGGAATCTGTCTGGGCCGTGAATCGGAGACAACCGAGCCTGACTCATTTTGCCTCCTGAATGTTGGGCTTTGTCCACTGAGTCTGAGTTCTATGATGAGTCAATTGAGTGTGAGACATTGAAGGCTCGACTGGTTGTGATTGCTCAGAACGGATCCGAGAACGCTCTCACAAGTACTCCTTCTGCTAGCGATGAATGATGCAACCACTCGTGGGAAACAACAGTGTGGAGCGAATCATAGGCACTAGAAACTACATATTTAAAGTGAGAGATGTATAACACAACAAAGGAATACGAGCCTTGCATCGGGATTTACCCCATGTTTTTGAACCACGCAGCCGTGGGTTCCCGAGAGATGGCATGATCGAAGGCGAGACCCGAAACGTGGGTGCGGGATCTGAGTTTGCATCTTTACCCACCGCGGGGAGGAAGATCCTTCAGTCCTGAAATACTGGCAATTGACTGGTTTACCCCAGCCGGGGAAATCCCGCCAAGATCACAGCGCCTGGATGTCCCGATGGTTCAGGTAATGTGCAACAAGGATATCCATTCGGACCACGCATCCTGCGAGTTGGATTCATTGCCTCTGATGACTACGCTATGACGTTCTGTTAACCAAATGGTGAGCGTTCTCGACTTGACTTTTAAGGGACCTCTGGCGAAGTCGAGCCGGTCTTTGACATTCTCGTATAACCGAAGGATGCAAGATCTGACCGGACAAACGAGAGGTTGGGCAGAGTGATATAGATGTGTGCGTGTAACCCTTGCTAAACCTTGTTTATACAATTTCCAATAGTTCACGGCCCAACCGTTTAGAGATGAGGGGCTGGGCTGAGCCTTGCAGCTCGCTTTAGCAGCATAATTTTAGTATAGTGACTAGTCGCTTTTACCGTTGATGAAACGACAGCTCTCTTCTTTGACACATTCAGAAATTCGATGCTCAAGGCAGGGCTAGTACCCTAATCATGGCAGACTGGTTTTTCGAACTCGGAGCAGTCAACGCGCGGCTCAGTACGTTCCAGTTCTTAAAACTTGCTACCAGATTTGCGAGACCGAACTCTCGCCTCCACTTCTGTGATTTTCTCGGCGAACACTCGGGCATGCTTGCGAGGACACTAGGATGTCTATCAGTGGATCACCTGGGTTAGATAAACCGCCTAGTCAACCTCTTTATGCTTGAGACACCAGCTATGTCCCCCACTCGCTCAACAAGAAGAGCCAGGAACATGGAATGGTCCATCAACATCAGCGAGGCTTTGCACCTGGAATAGAGTTCAATTTCCCCGCGATACTCCAACCTCGAACATGGGAGACATCAGCGTGGCAATTGATGTATGATGTCTGGAAGTTCAGACTTCGGCGTGTATTGGAGGGTACCAAGGGACTCCGATGCAGGAGGAGAGGAACCCAGCCAATGAGCCATCGGGAATAATTCGGTGATCGGTCAACAGTCGGGATTCCCCCTTCCTCCAAGTGGGCAATCTTTTCTGGTCGGACAGTGATCTGGTCTGCATCGAACTTGGTTTCAGGGTTCGTAGCAGTGATTACCATTGTCATGTCGGTATTCTCCATAGGCTTCGTTACTGTAATACGGATGAACCAAGATCACCATCAGGCTGTCTCCCGGCCAGGAAATTGCGGGGGAGCCGGCTACGTACCTAGTTCACCCGCTTACGGAGACGGCGTATCTGTATTGAAGGGACCCTTGGAGCAAGCGGCAACTCAGACAGACCATCATCTCCATTCTCCAGTCCAATCCAGTATATTAGACTAGCGCTGGTGGAATCCGGAAAGCTTCTCTGGCTCGAAGTGCTGATGATCTCTAAGAACCGAACCGCTCTCGAGATCAACTAGTGTCGGTCCAGGCTGGACAGTCTACATATTCCCGATATGGATAGGCCTGTAGCATGAAGATATGACCTTGGCAGGATGCATGACGATAGGATTCAATAATCCACTACACTACATTGAAATTGATCTCGCGATATACAGAGCAAATCGTACCAGGTCTGCAGCTCTTGCGTCTACATCTCAACAGTCATTCGTTCATTAGGTATCAATCGGACCAGGTTCGACCTAGACGTTCCGGGTGAAGAGGGTCGTCCTTATGCATCACCAGAATCGCCCTGCACTCGCCTTACATTAGCGGCGGATTATCCTTAGGGCCGCCCTCCGTTAGCGGAAAGGCGCCTGCAATTGCAGGGATGGCGTTTGATTCTCTGATAAAGTAGGCTGTCAGATTGCCAGGAGGTTATGTACGTCGCCAACTTGGGAGGGGTCGTCGTTGCTATGAAACTTATGATTGAACCAGCGATAACTAAATAGTCAACTATGACTTGCGCGATGGGAAAGATAATATGTTAGGATAGTATAGATTGAATATCCTCGGCAGGATCAGCTGCGAGCCAGCTGCCGAGGAACCTGCCTTCCATCCTCAAGTTATGCTCATTCTCTCCTCCTACACCAGAATTACACGGGGCAGGTAACAATACATACCTCAACTTTACGGTCCATGGTTCAATAGAATTGCCTGCCCAGTGTCTGCTGAGCGAATGAACGCTGTAAGCCAGATGTTCCCATTGGGCACGATCCCAGCGCATGACTCCACACCTCACAGCCCCACCTGGCCCCCCTTTTGAGTCCCGACGGCACTGGAACCGTCAACTGTAAACTACGAGTAACTCACTCACTCACTCTTACTGCGGATGATTAACGTAACTCCCGTCCCCAACACCAAAAACTTGTGGCTCCTAGTCTTATTTGGTGCCTCTCGCTCTCTTTTTCACTTCTTTCTTCCTTCAACCCCCTCCCACCTCCCCCCTCCCCCCTCC